>CATIWO010138789.1:0-13683 GCA_949673435.1 Macaranga tanarius | reverse complement strand
ATTGGAGAGATAGCGGAAGAGGTAGATCCATGGGTAGTGTGTCCGCTTCTACTTACAATAAGTGTGGAAGATTCCACTCTGGAGAATGCTGGGGTCCTAGAGGGATTGTTTGCTATTACTGTGGTCAACCTGGGCATATCATCCGGGATTGTCCAGCAAGAAGGAATGCTGAAGGGTCTCAGATATCAGGACAAAGCAGTGCAGGTGAAAATACCTTTCCAATTGGTAGAGGAAGAGGTCGAGGAAGAGGAAGTGAAGCAGGTCCTTCTACACCAATGAGATCCATTAGGCAAACTCCAAGTCAAGCTAGGGTATATGCCATTATAAGGCAGGAAGCTCCAGTTGCACCAGACGTCGTCACGGGTACTTTTACCATCCTTGGACTTGACGCATTTATTTCAGTAGACCCTGGTTCCACATGTTCATTCATATCTCATGAGTTTGCATTGAAGAGTCATAGTACCATTGAACCATTAGGATATAATATGGATGTTTCTATGCCTGCTGGGGGTACGGTAAAAGTTAATATGGTGGTTAAAGCATGTCCTATAGAAATAGAGGATAAAACTTTGCATGCTGACTTGGTGGTGATTAATTTGGAAGAGTTTGATGTGATATTGGGTATGGATTGGTTATTTAAGCATCATGCGGTGGTAAACTATTATACAAAAGAAGTGATCATCGAGACTTCGGGACAAGAAAAGTTAGTGCTAGTGGGAGAGAGAAAAACCATCCCTATATGTTTAATTTCAGCAACCATGGCTTTTCAACTAATTAGAGATGGGTGTGAAGCATATCTGGCCAACATTGTTGATATATCAAAGGTTAGTCCGGGAGTGACAGATGTACCAGTGGTTAAAGAATTTTCTGATGTATTTTTAGATGAGTTACCGGGATTGCCACCACATAGAGAAGTAGATTTTGAGATTGAGACTGTACCAGGAACAACTCCAATATCAATTGCACCATACCGGATAGCATCATTGGAATTAAAAGAATTGAAGAAGCAATTAGAAGAGTTGTTAGAAAAAGGGTTCATCAGGCCAAGCATTTCACCATGGGGAGCACCGGTATTATTTGTGAAAAAAAAAGATGGGAGTATGAGATTGTGCATTGACTACAGACAATTGAACAAAATAACTGTGAAGAATAAGTATCCTTTGCCTAGAATAGATGATTTACTAGATCAACTGAAGGATGCATCTGTGTTTTCAAAGATTGATTTAAGATCCGGTTATTGGCAACTACGAGTGGCAGAATCCTCTATTCTCAAGACCGCATTTAGAACAAGATATGGTCATTTTGAATTTCTTGTGATGCCATTTAGATTGACAAATGCACCGGCAGCTTTTATGTCTTTGATGAAAAAGACCTTCCAATCCTACTTAGACCAGTTTGTTATTGTGTTTATTGATGATATACTGATATATTCTTCTAGTAAGGAAGAACACGAAAAGCATCTTCGAGTGGCTTTACAGATTCTGTGGGAGAAACAGTTATATGCCAAGTTTAGTAAATATGAATTTTGGATGGAAGAAATAGCATTTCTTAGGCATATTGTGTCTAGAAAAGGAGTAAAGCCCGATCCATTGAAGATTAAAGCAATTCAAGAGTGGGAACTGCCTAGAAATGTGATAGAAATCCAAAGTTTCTTGGGATTAGCTGGGTATTATAGAAGATTTATGAAAGACTTCTCCACAGTTGCTAGACCTTTGACTGCTTTGTTGAAGAAGAATATGCCTTTTCAATGGAACGAGAAATGTCAACATAATTTTGAAAGGTTAAAAGAAGCTCTCATTACTGCCCCTATACTTGCTTTATCGACTAGAAGTGGTGATTATGTAGTGTATACTGATGCTTCAAGGCAAGGTTTAGGATGTGTGCTTATGCAAACGGGAAGAGTGATTGCGTATGCATTTAGACAATTAAGACCACACGAGCTGAACTATCCGACGCACGATTTGGAACTGGCTGCTATTGTGCATGCATTGAAGATTTGGTGACATTATATCTACGAGGAGACATTCACTATCTTTACGGACCATAAAAGTCTAAAATACATCCCTACACAGAAGGAATTGAATTTAAGGCAACAGAGATGGATGGAATTATTGAAGGATTATGACTGTACGGTTGAATACCACCCGGGGAAAGCCAATGTTGTGGCGGATGCATTGAGTCGGAAGATAGTGGAATACTCTATTGGAATAGTTTGTTATGACATGGGCAATCTAGTGGCTTTGAGGAAAATGAATGTTGTACTTGATGTTGAGAAAGATCATTTATTAGCTAATTTTCAAGTTAGACCATCATTGAGAGATCAAATCCAAAGTGTTCAAATGGAAGACCCATATTTAAAGAAGATAAAATAAAAAATTGAAGCCGAAATTAATTCTCAATTTGCAATCACAGAAGATGGTGTTTTAGTGATGGAAGGTCGCATGTCTGTACCGGATAATGAAGACTTAAGAAGAAAAAGTATGGATGAAGCCCATTCCGCTCCATATGCAATGCATCCAGGCAGTACGAACATGTATTGGAATATAAAGCCCTACTATTGGTGGCCGACAATGAGAAAGGATGTGGCAGAGTTTGTTGTAAGATGTTTGACTTGTCAGCAAGTCAAGGCTGAGCATCAAGCACCTGCGGGAAAGTTACAACCATTGAAGATTCCCGAATGAAAGTGGGAAAAAATTACTATGGACTTTGTTGTAGGGTTGCCTAGAACTTTTAGGAAGCACGATGCGGCATGGGTCATAGTTGATAGATTGACCAAATCGGCCCATTTCTTACCGATTCAAACTAGTGATTCCTTGGACAAATTGGCTTCTTTGTATGTTTCTGAAATTATGAAGTTGCACGGAGTCCCAATATCCATTGTGTCAGATAGAGATCCTAGATTTACTTCACATTTCTGGGGAAGCTTGCAGAATGCTTTGGGGACGAAGTTACATTTCAGCATGACTTTTCATCCACAAACAGATTGGAAAACAGAGAGGACGATTCAGACACTAGAAGACATGATGAGAGCCTGTGTGCTAGAATTTAAAGGCAATTGGGATGAGCATTTACCGTTAATTGAATTCGCTTACAACAATGGTTATCACTCAAGCATCGGGATGGCTCCGTATGAAGCTTTATATGGGAGAAAGTGTCGAAGTCCAGTATGTTGGGATGTTGAAGGGTTAAGACAGCTTGAAGGTCCTGAACTGATTCAAGAAACGGTGGAAAAAATCCAAGTTGTCAAGAAAAATCTCAAAGCGGCACAAGATCGGCAAAAGAGTTATGTAGACCAACATCGAAGGGAGATGGAATATCAAGGGGGAGAGAAGGTATTTTTAAAGGTATCGCCTTGGAAAGGGGTTTTGCGATTTGGTAGACAAGGCAATTTGAGTCCGAGGTACATTGGACCTTACGAGGTCATAGAAAGAATCGGACCACTCGCGTATAGATTGGCATTACCGGTGGAATTATCATCAATTCACAATGTATTTCATGTGTCAATGCTACGAAGATACCGATCTGATCCAAGTCACGTCGTACATGAGCCAGAAATAGAAGTTTCTGAAACATTGACTTATGTTGAAGAACTAGTGGAAATTCTTGATAGAAAAGTGAAGAAATTGAGGAATAAGGAAATATCTATAGTGAAAGTCAAATGGAGCTATCATTCTCCAAAAGAAGCAACTTGGGAAGTAGAAGATCAAATGAGACAAAAGTATCCGCATTTGTTTCATGGAAGTGGAAGTGGTAAGTAGCTAAATTTCGAGGACGAAATTTTTATAAGGAGGGGAGAATTGTAACACCTGTGATTTAGAAGTACTGTTCATGCATAGTGATTTACATGACATGTGGCATAGAATTATTAGTTGTATGTTTGAAGCATATGCATTTTAGAGTAGTAAGGGTATTATTGTAAGAGGAGTTTGGACCTAGATGTCAAAAATAGAAGTTGTGAATTTTTGGGGTAATTATCCTAGTGTACTAAGGGTGTGTAGAGAGAGTTTTGATATTTGTATATATATAATAATATAATAGATAACTATCAATAATTTAAATAAAATAATACATAATGTCACCCAAAATATCACTTTCCCTCCTTAATGAACTATGCTAATTACTCCAATAATCCTCAATTTCCTAATATGCTAACTAACTCCCAACTTTTTTAACAATTAAGCCCCTCTCTACCCAAAAGTACATATTGACACTAGAATGCAACCCATAACTCTATGTCACATGTCATAAAAATTACTATGCATGAACAGTGCTCCTAAAATTATGGGTGTTACACCTTACTTTAATCATCATTTCCTTATTGTATTATCTTTTCGGCCTCATTGTTAACGTACATACTTTAGTCTCTACTCGGAGACTTCAAAATTCTCATAATTCTTTATACTACTTCTTAAGTTGATAAGTCTTCACTAAGAAGGAGTATGTTTGTATACAACTATATAGTAGGACGTGTACTCAGCCCTAGGCTTCGACTATACACAACTACCCAATTATTCCATGCACACTTACAACTATAATTTCAACTAAAACTTTGAAGCCCCAAACGGAGGCCTAAATGGTCGAATTTGAACATCAAAATGGGGTTCGTCGGGTTGCCCTAGTATAAGCCATATAGCTTTCTGAGTTAGCTTCAATTTGATATGTTACGGGCCCCGTGGCTCATCCAATGTCGAAAGTTAGGTCCTTCTTAAGCAACACTGCGCGTCTCGACCATCCAATTTTGACTGTTCATCAATATATCCAACTTTGAAGATTTAAACTTGTTTTCTGACATTTCAAATGTTCTGAAATGTTAATCTATCATTTGGTTCACTGTTATAATTCAATTGGGACCGCAAACAGTCAAATCGGACGCGTTTCAGGTCGCAGAGGCGCAGGCTCCGCGCGAGGGCGCCGACTACGCGCATAGAGGCACCGACTACGCTCACGGAGGCGCCGACCACGCATGCAGAGGCACCAACCACGCATGCAGAGGTGCCAACTTCCCTCCAAAGGCGCCAGGCGCGGAGACGCCGCCTCAACATAGAGACGCCGTCTTCGCACCGTCTGGGTCGACAGCAGCAGCAGATTTCAATAAATTTTAATTTTTTCAACACCCATATATTCAGAATTGACACTAACAACAATCTTCAACATATACACAACACGTATACATTATAAATAGGTCTAGATCTAACATTTAAACATCAATTCATATACTTAAAAATTCAAATTCGAATTCATAAATTTAAAACCAAAAACTCAAGTTAAAGGTGTCACTCACTATTTTCTCCAGCAGAAATTTATTCTTCTTGTTGAATCCGAATTCCTCAAGCTTCAGACCACCTCTTTCTTTTCTTTTTCTTCCTTCTCTTATTTCTTCTCTTTTTCCTCTTTTCTTTCTTTTCTTTCTCTTTCTTTCTTTTTTTTCTTCTTGTAGAAGCCAACCACTCCACTACCTTCTTTCTATTCTAGCCCTTCAATTTTTTTTCTTCTTTCTTTCTAACTTATTTGCTTCCTTTTATTACACTTTAATCCTTTCTTTCTTTCCAATTTCATCCTTCAAAACCTTACTCAATTAACTCCAATTAATATTTATTTATATTAAATAAATATTCTTTAATTATCATTGCTTCGAAATAATCGGTTCAAGGACACGGATGTTACATAAACAATCAACAATTCTCCATTCTTCTTCAATAGACAAAAAATATTTTCAATTTCATCAGTAGATCTTTGATATTATATAAATGGAATTAAAGATCAAAATTTAGAGCGACATTAGAGACGGGATTATTTTATAGATTCAATTAGCTTAAGATTTAAGAATTCATCTTCATTTTAAGGATTTATAATCCCTCTTGAGTTGAACAACATCATTTAGCTCATTTGTTTATTTGTTTTCTCTATTGATAAGCGTTATATGCCATGTTGGAAGCCATGTCATCTGGTTACACAATATTATGGGGTTTGGACTTTAACTGGTAACAAAACTTGTCACATGTAGAGGTGAGTAAAAATAATAGATCAATTCAGTTCAATTTAACAAAAAAAATTCTATTCATTTTTTATTTTTTAAAATTCAAATATCTTCGGTTTGGTTCAGTTTTAATTGTCAAAAATATTATTGAAGTGAATCGAATGGAACCAAACTCGTAATACCACATTAAAATATTTTTTCTTAGGTTAACCTCACCTAATTTCTCATTTTAGATATTCATAGATATTTTTAAAATACTTGTTGTGTTATTACAAACGGTATCTTTATTCTAAAATTATAAAAGTCTAATAAGCATAAAATTGAAAAAAAATTAATAAGCTCAAACAGATTAAACTAACCTGGATTGAAAATGTTATGTTTGATTTTATTTTATTTTTAATCAATTCGGTTCATTTATATTTTTAATAATATTGGTCTATGTTGGTTTTATTTTTTAAAATCAAATTGAATTGACTGATGTTTACCCCTAATCATAAGGTAATTAAATGTTACAAAAAATACCACAGGACCAGTTTTGTCATATCCTCAAACCACTGAGTAAATATTTATACTTTCCTCAAAAAAAAAAATAAGAAGAAGAAGAAATTAGTGTCAAATATGACAATAAAAAAACTGTTAATGGTATTTCCAATTTCATTATATTTTTTTATTCATTTAAAAATTAACAAAAACTATATAAAAAATAATTAAAATAAACTTAAAATTTATTTGTGTAGAAATATATTTGAAACTTTTAAAAATATGAGTTTTTGTCTTTTATAACTTTTGTATATATATGCTAGTTTATTAACTTTAAACCTATAAATAAAAATTTTGCTTGAATGTATTTTAGAATTATTTTATAGTTATCAATTTTTATAAATTTAATAAATAAACATTTCAATATTTAATAATTTTTAAATCTATCACGCATATTAATTATTGGTGAGTGGATTGTAAATGAAGTATTATCTTGAATTATTAAAACGATCTACAATAAAGGGAAGTAAAATTAAGTATTGATGAATGCCGACTTCCTTCAAACCTACAAGCACAAAAGAATACATTGGATGAGCCTAAGATCTCTGATCTGTAGGTTCTCCGATGCTTAAGTTAGAGAAAGTTTCTTCAAGATGAAATATAATGTGAGATATGAGCCTATATATAGGCATAAGGAGGACATACCTAGTCCCATTCAGATTAGTATCATGAGAGTCCTAATTCCTTATCAATTAGGTCTCTTTAGCCATGTTGATCAGAGTCCTTTCAGGACTTGGATTCGTATGTGTAGGAACATGATAATTCTCATATTTATCAAGTATTAAAGCGTATTTGGATCGGGATTAAAAAAATATGGTGTAACAGTTATATATGTACCTATTAAGGGAGGTGTAACAGTTACAGATGTAACTATCAAGGGAGTAACAATTACAATGTAATAGTTAAATTTTTAACCTTTATTTAGTAAATAAAGAGTAATTTATAAGTTGTGTAATTCTTTTTTTTTTAAAAAAAAAAAGCTGCTAATATATAAGAAATAATAAAAATAAATAAATAAATTATTAACTTTTTCATAAAACATTAAAATTAATTTTTAAAATATCAAATATTAAAAAAAATTTAGAAAAAAATTTCATGAAGATAAAGCTATATAATATATTTTTATACAGTCCTACATATAATAAAAAACAGTTTAGATTTTATACAATATAATTAATAAAGAATAAAATTAAAAGTTAAACAAGTAAAATTTTCTATAACAATTAGTTTATAATTAGTCATGAAAACACGTATACTAATTTTTTTTTCCTCTCAAAGGTAGATACATATACCAATTATTTGACAAGATTTTTCATATATTAAATTCAAAATGGTAAATATAATATTTAATTAATACTAATATGATTAATTCGTTAACATTCTTATAAGAATTAGCATGAAAATATTGAAAATAAAAAAATATAAACAAGTGACAATAACATGATAAAAAAAATTGTAAATACTAATATTACTATAAAAATTAAATTAATACATATATATATTTTATAGATTTGATTTGTATTTTATTAACATAGAAAAAAATAAAAAGATAATTAATTTATAAATAAACATAAAAAATTAAAAATTAATAGTTTTTAATAAAAAGATTTTTTATAGGCCTTTACCCTACCCCAACTAGCTAGGTTAACAAAAATACACTTAAATGGGATTAACTCTTAAGTGAATTAACTGTTAGCCTTAATGTTCTAAAGTTTGTCAAATAGGATTAAAGGAGGTTAATACATTACAAAAGTAACATTTACCTTTTTTAATCCTAACCCAAACACTAATATAAGAGATTTAAAAAAGCTTAATAAATATTTCTTTGACCAAAAAAAAAAAAAAACTTAATAAGTATGCGTTATTAATTAAAATTTTTCATTAATCAATCAATAAATAGATATATTTAGTATAATCTTCAATATTGTCCATGATTTTATTTTAGCAATTAAGTTTAGAAATAACTAGTTTTATATGTTCTTGTTTTTTTTTTTAAAAAAAAAAGCTACTTTTATATGCATTATAAGAATACAAATTATAATTTATCTTGAAAAGAAAAAATTATTGATTTTGAAATTGATTTTAAATCTTTTTAAAATTAATTTTTTAATTATCATATGACAAGATATTTAAAAATAAAAAATTTAAAGTAGTTATAATTTATTACGTTTCTATTGCCATTCTCGAATAAAAGAGATTTTAGTACAATAATATAAGAAATAAAATTGAAAACTCCCAAAAACTTAATGAACTTGATTTGTTTTAACATCAATTATGAATTAAGCAATAGATAAACTTTAAATTAAGGCTTTTGCTATAGTGCAAATGTTTGCACTGATACAAATGAAATTACAACCGTTAGATTAATTTTGAAATCCCTAATAGTCCAAAGAATTAAAATTAAGCAAAGAGTAAATTGCCCCAATTGTCACTTAACTTTGACTTTCGTTTCAAATTGGTTTCTTAATTTTGATTTTTATCTTTTCAGTCACTTAACTTTTATTTCTGTTTCAAATTGGTACCTTCACTATATTTTAAGTTCTTCAAATTTTATGTAGAATTTTTTTAATGCTCAAGAAATTTAATTTTTCCATTTAATCCAAAATTCAAATAATTTAGAAATTCATTTCTTCTTAGACTCTAATACCACTCATATATTTTATTAACTACAAATAATATAATTTTTTTTCTTTTTACTTTTGAAATTTTTTTATTTTTTTTTTGAAACAACCGTTAGATTAATTTTGATGATCCAATTTATTTAGAAATAAATTTTTTTCTTCATAAATTTTTATAACTTAAAATTAGAACGAATATATATATATATATATATACATGAATAAATTGTGAATGTGTATGACTAATTGTGACTATAAAATAAAATATTTAGACTTTATACATACACAATACATGAATAAAAATGTATCACCAATTGTGACCAATTGTAAATACATAAAATGAATAAATTGTAACTAATTATACATGTATCTATAAAAATATTAAAATATTATGAAAAATATATTTGAGAAATAAAAAGTAGAAATAATTGTAATTTTTTTAATGAAAGTAGAGTTTGAAAATATATATATTGCATATAATGAATTCTAAAATATTAACAATAAGTAATAAAAAAATTATCAAAAATTATTGTTAATAAAATAATGTATGTATGTATGTGTGTGTGAGTGTGTGTGTGTGTGTATATATATATATATATTCGATCTAATTTTAGTAGAAAGAAAAAAATTATTTCTAAATTTTATCAAAAGAAAAAAATTGGATCATCAAAAATATTTTGTTTCAAAAAAGAAAAAATAAAAAATTTTCAAAATTAAAAAGAAAAAATTATATTATTTGTAGTTAACGAAGTATATGAATGGTATTAGAGTCTAAAAGAAAGTGAATTTCTAAATTCTTTGAATTTTGGATTAAATTGAAAAATTAAATGTCTTAATGATTAAAGAATTTCTGCGTAAAATTTAAAGAATTTAAAATATAGTGAAGGTATCAATTTGAAAAAGAAATAAAAGTTAAGTAACTGAAAAAATAAAAATCAAAATTAAGGAACCAATTTAAAACGAAGGTCAAAGTTAAGTTATTATCGGGGTAATTTAGGTCTTGATGATCAAAAGCTATATGGTTTCTGAGTTATTTTTTTTTGTCTTTTACTTTGTTTATCTTCTACGTAAAGTACAAAACTTATTCGCCAACCACTAATTGCCACGTGTTTTCCACTGTTTTCTCATAGTACGTTTTCCCTGCTTTTCTACGATTCTACGGTCGCTTGCTCAAAACACTTGTCGAGACATCATTCGATGGCCGTAAAAATTAAACTGTCAAATTACTTAAAAACCCTTGAAAGCGATACTCAAATCCCATGTGGAGGCACCAACGAATTTTGGCTATTCATTAGAGAAACTTTAACTCGGTAAAAAATTGTTTTTTTTCCCTTGATAAAGGGTAAAAAATTGTTTAAACTCATATATTTTTTAACTGGTTAAATTGGTTTAATTTCTTTTTACAAGGTGAGAGTCAGAGAGTCAGGAATTGAATTTTAATCTGCACATATTATATCTACATTATTTAAATTTATATGTTAATTCTTATTTAATAAATAAATCAAATTTAAATTATATGAAAATGGATTCATAAAATTTATGAGCTAATTTATAATTTCAATATATTAACAATTTGATATCATATATATAATATAATTTTTTACATATAATATTTATTAAAAATTGTTGAAATTTATTTACACTCATAAGCTGCTTATAAATAATAAGTAATATCATGAGTTCGATTGCACCTCAACTCAACAGTAAATTAATTAAATTTGATTTGCCGAAATTTTTAGGTAGGTGTTATAGGTAATTTTAAATGTTAAAAAATAGTAAGCCAGTTAACAAGCCATGTGAGCCGCAAGTGGCGCGGGAGGGGTAAATATCTCGACTAAACGGGCGGTCGAAGTGCGTTTAGCGGCAACACGTGGCGGGAGGTGACAGCGTGGCAGATGTGTCAGAAAGTTTGAAAACGAAAAGTGAAAGTGAAAGGTGTGTTCTTTGACTCGTGAGATAATGACGATAAGATTTGAAGTAAAAGAAACAGATGATAGAGCCCTCCAGCGGCCAGCCCCCTAATTTTGTTTACCCTTTTCTCAATTAATATGATATGAGTACTTTACTTTGTGTGAATTCAAATTTGAACTTGGATCTTTGTGAAAATGTATTTCAAATTAATTTTAAAATGTAATAATTATAATTAAATTATTTTTATAAATTATGTTTTTTTCACTACTTACATCTATTAATTTTTATTATTAACTAGCCAGAAATGATCAAAATAACCTTTAATGTAAAGATATTTACTATTTGCCCTCTCTATTTCATTATATTATATTATAATATTTGTCTCTAATATTTAAAAGTAATAATTTTTATCAATACACTACTTATTTTTATGAAAATTTAAGTTAAAATTATTATTTATTAATTACTGAATGAAAATTACATCTTTTAATGAAATATAAAATATTTAATATTAATTTCAATCTAATTAAAATTTTATTTAAGGTTTCGTTTGTTTCAAGAAAAATATTTTGTCTCAGAAAAATATTTTTAAAGAAAATATTTTTGAAAAAAATATAATATTTTTTGATATTTGGCTACAATAGTAGAAAAACAGTTAAAAATATTTATTGTATTTGGTTTGCAATAATTTTTTTTTTTTCAAAATAATACAATATTACATATATAGAAATAGTAACATTATATTTGATTTTTTTTATCTCTTTATTTGATATGTATTTAAGCCTTGGAAAATAACTTCTCGTTCTTAGAATGAGAATTATTTTCATATATTTTAAAATTATTTTCCTTTAACTAATAACTTATTATTCTTTGACTTATTTTATTTGCTAACCCAAATACTAGAAAAATAAGGGAAAATATTTTCTAGAAAAATATTTTTTTTACAAACAAATGGAGCCTAAATATTAATTAAATACTCTTAATCTAAAAATATTTTTACTCATTAACTTATAATGATTATAATTTTAATAAAAAATTGATTAAAAAAGTATAATAATGCAATAAAAAAGAAAATAAAAAATATAGTGTTTAAATTCCAATTCAATGAATGATATAATTATTATTTTATAGTCAATGATAATTTTAACAAAAATATTTATAAAAGGATAAATAGTATAGCTTTCTACAGTTAGTTAAGTTTAACTTTATTAATAATCACCATTAGATCATGATAAACATATTCATCTAATGGTGATCAAAATAAAGTAAAATCAAAGTGACAAAAAAAAAAATTACTGTAAAATCTCCCAATAATATGATATTACAAAAAAATATATATATAATTTTTAAAAATATTTAAAAGCAAGTAGCAGAATATAGTAAAATAGAAGAAAATAATAGTAAGAATTTTCAAAAAAAAAAAAATCCATATCAATAAAAATGTAAAACCTCACTTTCGAAGCAAAAAGTGAAAAAGTAATTGTAAAACTAGATTTTTTTTTTTAATTCAAAAATTAACTTTACTTTTATGCATAAATAAAACTTTCTTCTCTTCAAAATGGCTTTTGTTACTAATTCTAGGAATAAAAGATGAACTTAGTTTTTTCTCTTAGAATAGGAAAAAGGTGTAAATATACCCATGATGTTTTGCTCTAATCACACATAAATCACTTATGTTTTTTGAGGTACAATATAATTATATTATTTTAAAAACTATATATTTAAACCCTTCTTGTAAATGACATTTATTTTTAACACTAGTAGGTCTAATATCTCTGATATGTATGAAAAAAATATTAGATAAAGGTACATTTTTCTCTAATGTTTATAATGAGGAGCAAATTTGCTCTTAAAAATCTTAGATACTTAATCCCAAGTATTTTTAAAAAAGGGCAAAGGTGCAATTTAGCACAAAAACAAGTTTTAGCTGTAATTTTGGCCCCTCTGCTAACGGCTTCAATTGACAGTGTTAAAAGGGCAAATGTGCATTTTAGCCCCTAATGTTTATGCTCAAGAGCACATATGCCCCTTACGTTTTTTTTGGACCATTTTCGCATAAAAACAAGTTTCAGCTGTAATTTTTGCCCCTCTACTTTGGGCAAATGTGCATTTTAGCCCCTAATGTTTATGCTTAGGAGCACATATGCCCCTTATATTTTTTTTGGACCATTTTCGCATAAAAATAAGATTCAGCTGTGATTTTTGCCCCTCTACTAACAGCTTGAATTGACAGTGTTAAAAAGAATTCAACAGTGCGGATGTGGTTTTAAAGGGTCAAATTACAACTGAAACAGACTACACAACCATTAACCTATTGTAACTTATCCTCATCCTATCATGCGAAAGCCATGATAACAAATCTGCAGGAGGATGAACCAACTTGTGGCACCCCAGATGAAGGCCTTGGGCATAAATTGCCATGAAATCAGCAGCAAAATTTGGCACTGGCGTAATCTATTATATTTTTCATAGAGTTGTATTTTTGGAGTTGCCATTTGGAGAATTTGGCACTGGCGTAATCTATTATATTTTTCAAAATGAATGTTGGAAAGGAAATAAAGTGGAGGATATTTTGTGTCGTGCATGGGAAATTTCAAGATTGATGGAAAGAATTGGGCAATTCACGATAACTGGCCG
>CATIWO010138779.1:0-11839 GCA_949673435.1 Macaranga tanarius | reverse complement strand
ATTGTGTTTTTATAATTACCAAATAATTAATGGATAATGAGTATATTTACTAATATTAGTTAGTTAATAACATAATATTATAAATGGTATATGTTTAATAAAAATAATAATTATTAATAATAAGAATAAAAATAGTAAGTTATTTTATACGTTTCGATATAAGTAGTTTATAAAATTGAAAATATAGTAGAAATTTGCTTAGGTCAAATTAATGAAATTCGTGAAATTAATTTGTTGTTATAGTTAAATATTTGAATACTGAACTTTCAAACAAAATGAAAAAATATAACGATTTTAAAAATGACAATGTGATTGGTAATGTAGATTATAAGAATATAAGAAAAAACTTTAAGAAAAAAAAATCCATAAACAATTATTTTTTGCCGAACTTGTATAATTTCCCACACAGGCATTTCGCCTGTTGCCTGTGCCTGTTGTCTGTGTGTGAAATGCCAACACATGCATTTCACCTGTGTAACAGGCGAAATGCCTGTGTTGTTTAATTACAAGCAGGCGAAATGCCATCAGCCATTTCGCCTATCACACAGGTGAAATGCCTGTGTGACAGGGTTGTCCCCCACGCCTGCCGAGTCGGCAGGATTCGAGCAGCATTCTCCACCCATTTCGCCTGTCACACAGGCGAAATGGGTAGAACCCATCCTTTTTTGCTTTTTCGTGACACCATTTCGCCTGTGTCACAGGAAAAATGGGGCTTTTTTTTTTTAACCAAATCGCCATTCTCAAAGGCAAAACATCTGACCAAAATTTTATTCGCTTCCTACTTCGCCTGTCACACAGGCGAAATGAATTTTTTGCAAATGACAAAAGTCAACTTGAACCACAAAAATGAAATTTTTTTTAGACAACCACAAAATTGGTATTTACAAAATTTCAGACCCTATTTTGGTAAATAGCCCTCCAGACTATAGGAATTGACATTGACCATATTAATCATCATACAAGTAGATTTTGTTAGGGACTCCATAGTTTTCATGGTAAAAAGTCATCAGCACCACAAAATTGATGATAATTGATAAACATAATGAGAAACAAACAGCTGAAGGATGGAATAGCTAACTTAAAGCTTAAAGCAAACTATCAGCAAACACAAAAATTTTACGATGCCAAGGGCCTGTAGAAGCCAAATTATAGAAACACCAGCAACCTCCAAACTTCTGTAGGTACCATGTTATGGGTGATAGACACAAAAAATTTGTTTAAGAGGATCTATATTGACAAAAGAGTGCACCACAATTGAACCATTTCTGGTGAAACATAGAGCCCTGTTGCAATAGAGAAGCATCATATACGATGGCATACCAAAACCTTCGGCTAGTATGGCCATGAGAGGAACAGTGATCAACTTCACCCACTTTTCTTCTTTCTTCTTCTTCACCCATATGTCTATGTTGGGTGTGTAATTATTACAGGTTAAAGAAAGAGAACCATTTACAAGCCTCAAATTTTTACAACAACCATCTACAATTATATCAGGACCAGGCTCTTCGCTGAAAGTCTCCTTGGTTAAATCAAAGTGTAGTATTGAGTGTCTGGCAAATATTGGAATTCAAGTCTGAATGTGGATTTCTTCACCACCACCTTCCGTCTTCTTCTTCTTCTTCTTCTGCAGTTGTAGCTCCATATCTCAATCTACCTAATAATAAAATAAAAGAGAGAATTGATAGAGAAGAATTATTGTATATTAAATTGTGTATTGATACAAAGTATAAAAGCCCTTTATATACAATAGGGCTTAGTATATACATAGTAGAAAAGTTGGTAAGGGATTTGATATTCCTTGGTCAAATATATACAAATAGAAATAAAGTTGGCAAGAATCTTTTAATGCTAAAATTATGCCAACATTCTCCCTCAAACTCAAGATGGCAATGTATCAGACATCTGAAGTTTGCCAACTAGAGTGCGAAAGTGAAGAGGAGAGTGAGATTTAGTAAAGATATATGTGGACTAATCTTAAAAAAAGGCAGAAATAAGACAAACAGTCCCCTGAAGCATATGATGGCAAATAAATTAACAATCAATCTCAATATGCTTAGTACGCTTATAAAAAATATCATTGTGAGCAATCTGTATGGCACTACAATTGTCACAATAAAGAGGTGTAGCAAATGAGTGATGAATTTCCATATCATGAAGTAACCATCGTAACCATAATAGTTCAAAATTAGTGTCAGTAAGAGCTCGATATTTAACTTCAGTACTAGAATAAGATACAATAGTTTACTTTTTACTATGCCAAGATATAAAAGAATCCCCAAGAAAGAAGCAATTTTCAGTAGTAGAGCATCTATCAGTAGGATCTCCAGTCTAATCAGCATCAGAATATGCTGTCAATTAAAGAAATGAAGAACTAGATTAATGAAACCCATGAAATAAAATTCCCTTGATATAATGAATAATACGAAGCACAACAACATAATGAGTAGTGCGAGGAGCAGACATAAACTGACTCACAATATGGATGACATACACAATATCAAGACGAGTAACTATAAGATATATAAGACTTCCAACTAGCTGCTGATATAAAGTACAATCACTAAAAGGAATACCATCAAAAGCTGAAAAATGGACATTTGGCTCAATAGGAGTATTAACAGTCTTAGTATCAATGAGACCAACAAGAGATATGAGATCAGTAGCATACTTGGCCTGAGATAAATAATATCCATATTGGTCAGAGAAAACTTCAAGGCCTAGAAAATAATTCAAGTGACCAAGATCCTTCATTTCAAAGTATCTGCTAAGAAAAGACTTAAAATCTGATATGCCCTGTAAATCATCCCAAGTAATAATCATATCATCCATATAAAATAGAAGAAGTACACAACCCTAAGATATCTTATAAATAATAAGGCATGATCATAAGTACTAGATTGGAAACCAAACCGACAGACAGTAGAGGTGAATTTGGAAAACCATGCTCAAGGTGCCTACTTAAGTCCATATAAAGCCTTCCAGAGGTGACAAACTTGATTAAAGAGATGATTATAACTAGGAGGAGGTTGTATATATACTTCTTTAATAAGATCTCCATTAAGAAAGAAATTTTTGACATCCATTTGAAATAGTTACCAATGCTTAGCACCAACAATTGTAATAAGACTACGAACAGAGGTAAGTCGAGCTACAGGGGGCAAAAGTCTCCTCATAATCAATGCTAAATTCATGTGTAAACTCTTTAGCTACTAATCTAACCTTATACCTTTTTACTGAACCATCAACCCGAGTCTTGATTTTGTATACCCATTTACAGCTAATCATAGATTTATTTAGAGGTAGATCAACTAAATCCTAAGTATGAGTGCTTGTGAGTGCTTGAATTTCTTTTGTCATTATTTTCTGCCATAAAAGTCAATATTAGCCTCGCGATAGGTATGAGGTTCATATAAAGAGACAATGGTAGAGTAATAATTAAAATCTTAAAGAAGAATGGAAGGTTTAATGACCCTACCAGAACATCGAAGAGAAATATCAGAAGATTTAGAATCAAATGCCCTAGGAGGATGTAGCACTATCAAAGTACCATATACACGTATTTAAAATAATACACCAATATGTGACTAGAGAAAATTTTCTTAATCATATCATAAATATATCAAAGCTTGTACAATGTACACAGCTTACTGTTATATATAACATTACATATTCATACTAAATATACACAATGCTATACAAATGTCAAATGCCATATGCTATATGAGGATGAGATTATCGACACCAGGCTTGCCTCAACCCACCAGAGCTCTCTAATAAAGCACGCTTCAAACTCTTTCAAACTATGTCCTGAAAAATGCAATTTGCAAAGGAATGAGCTTGTAACTCAATAAGCAATTATTGATATAACACTACATATAATACTTCTCAAGAACTAATTAAGGAGAAAATATATAAATCTTGATTCCAAAATAAATTACAAGAATTTAGCATACAAGGCTGTGCACGGTTGTCCAGGAGTTTGTAAACTCAACACACTAAGCTCACACGACCATACAACAATTATGCACGACCGTGCCTGAGGCATGTATTTTTCTTCTGAACACATACGGTTGTGCCAATATGACATACGGTTGTGCCCCCTGAATCTGTACGGCCATGCCTAAATCCAACATTTCCTTATTAAATGTACACGGCCGTGTCTGAGATCCTGAATTCAAAACTTAACATATGCTTGGCTATATCTCCAAATCATATGGTCGTGTCTAACAACCTGTGAAACATTCAAAACATCACAAAAGGTTATCCAAACACCATAACTACATTATTGGTGCCTCATATACACCAAATCACACCATTTAAATAATCCACAATCATAATCCTCACAATCACACCTCATATTCAATACACATTCAACATATATATATAAACATAATGCAACAATACATGTTTATGCTTGTTAGTTATCCGACCGGAGTTATCATTGCACGTTTCTCACACGTTGCTTTATTCCTCACATATTTCATATTTTTCATATACAAGTGGCCATTCCTGAGACTCTCTACCTAGCTCAGTCTCAGATCTCACATGTTTACATTTCTTACACAGATGGCCACTTTTGAGACTCTCTGCCCAACTCAGTCTCAGATCTCATAATCAATGGAAGCTCTCTACCCAGCTCAGTCTCTACTATCATATATATATTTCACATTCCTCATATTTCATTTAACAACCACATACATATATACATCATTCACATTTTACAAACATATTTTATTTTACATCATTCCCAATCAACATAGTGAATCACCATTTACCATTCTCATAAACAATACATGTCAACCTATACCACATCAAGTAGCTTGCACAACATAGGTGTCAACATTCACAATTCATTATAACACATTCTCAATCAACCATTTAATATTCTTACAAACCCTATATATATATCATTCTTATCACATTAAATGATTTGCATATTTCACATAGTAACACAATCCACATAATTAGACATCATTCACATTCCATCACAAGTCTCAATATTATCATATCATACTTCTTATCACATCCATTGGCTTTTATAAATTAAACATACTCAAACAATAATATTTACATAAAAATCAATATATATATATATATATAGGCATTATATTAATAATCACTTACCTCCAAGCTTTCAACTCCTTTAAGAAGAAAATCTCCTTTTATTGAGTAGGGTCTCATTTATCGATCAACTCCTACATGCAACCATATATCAATCTCACATAGCTAACATAACATTTGCACTCAAATACAACTAGGTACAACTCCATGCTCAAGATTCAATGTATTCAAATAATTCACACACAAGTCCAATGACCATAAAACTTCTACTGAAGCTAAGATGAGTCTATTATCAATTCCAATTGAAATTACTCAATTCGGACATGTATAAAATTATTTATGAATTTTTAATTGAAATCAGCCAAAATAGAGCTAACAGGTTGAATAAGAAAATGTCGAGCCCTACTAGACAATTTTAACAGTAAATTCAGCTCAGGCTCAAAACACAAAAGCTATAGGGGACTCTCTGAAGTTTCTAAATCATCCGACTTTGCTAAATTTTGAGTTCTATAACTCTAGATATAACTATGTAACTAACACATAATAAAATTCATAAACCAGCCTATATACTACTTGCTGGCATATTTGATGCATGAAGTTCATGATACCCTTAAAAATCATAGACACATCATATAATCACCAAATTTATATAGACTCTACATATATGGGTCTAATTTCATTTTTATCTAAAATCATATAATTAGAATATGTAGAGAATTAATTATGGACTTTTGAAACAAGTCGGGTAGAACAGAACATCAGCATGAGCAATAAAATGTCTAGCCTTATTCAACCCTTCTAACAGCAGATTCAGTTTAAGCACAAAACATAAATATTTTAGAGGACTCTCTGAAGTTTTTAAAGCTTCTAACTATCCTCAAATAAGAGCTTTATAGCCCAAGTTATGATAATAAAACTAGGACTGAAAAATAGAGGAACCAAAATTTGAATTTACCAAAAATCAAAACTCAACTTCAAATAATAAAAACACAAGCAAAGCTTACCAATTTTGGCTCCAATAGCTAGTAGATCTCCTATAGCTTCCCAAAACCCTTGGTATATGAGTAGAACAATATCAATTCTCCCAAAATCTCTCAAAATCTCTCTTCTTCCTACTTCAAATTCTCTACAAATTCCCACCATACATACATACATATACACACATCCACACTCTTCAATCAAAACCCACCATTTTCCCTCTAAGGTATCTCCCTCATTTAATGAATAATTATCACTTAATATAATAATAATACTAACAAATAATAATCTAGATATTTTTGATAATATATCACCATAATACCTTCCTAGCTCCTTAATGAAATGAGATTATTACCTAATAACCCACAACTTTCTATTATGATAAAGTAGTCCAAACTTTTCTTACAATTTAGTTCCTCTCTATAACTCATGCACATTTCCAAACTAAAATAAGTCCAGTATATATTATATGTAATATTAAATACATGAGGACAGAACAAGAATTCTAAAAGGCGAGTGTTACAGAGGAAATAAGGACTCAGAAGAACTAGAGGATCCATAGCCAAGGTAGATGCATTAGGAGAGTTGGTAGGTTGTGCAGTACTGTGAGAGATATCAGATGGTGTAGTAGAACCTGTAGATAAATCATCAACAAAGAGCAAAATAGTAGGATCGGTGAAAAAATATGAGGATGTTGTGGTAACTCAAAATGGAGAAAGACTAGAGAACATTTTGTGTTCCCAGAAGGTAACATGATAGGAGATATGAAGACATTCAGACAAAGAATCCTAATACTGATATCATTTATGTTCAATGTAAAACCTAAGAAAACAACATAAACGTGCTTTTGGTTCTAATTTGGTATATTTATGAGGCTTTAAAAGAATAAAACAAGCACAACTAAAAATATAAAGAGTTTGGTAATTAGGACAATGGCCATACAAATACTCATAAGGAGAAATGTTACCAATAATAGGAGAAGGAGTGTGATTAACAGTATAAACAGTAGTGAGGGCTGCTTCTCTCCAAAAACTTTCAGGATAAGAGGAGGAGATTAAAAAAGCTCGAATAGTATCAAGAATATGCCTATGTTTTCATTCTACATGCCCATTTTATTAAAAAGTACCTGGACAAGATCTATGAATAATGGTTCCATTTTGTGAAAGAAATTAAGTAAGAATATAGAATCTATATTCCATGGCATTATCAGTGCAAAAAATTTTGATGGTCGAGGAAATTTGAGTTTTAATCATAGTGGCAAATTGAATATAAATTATAGGTAGTTCAGATTTATTACGCATAAGATAGATCCATGTATATCGAGAAAAATCATCAACAAAGATCATAAAATAACAAGAACTACCCATGGTATTATGAGGTGATGAGCCCCAAATATCATAATGGATAAGATCAAAAGGTGTAGAAGAAATAGAATCACCAATATTAAAAGGCATAGCATGATGTTTTGACAAATGACATGAAACACAATTAAAGTTTATTGCTTTAATAGAACCTAAACAACCACTAAAAATTAAAGATCCTAATCTAGAGGTAGAAATATGACCAAGACGAGAATACCAGACACTAGAGGTAATATTAACATTGAAAACTTAATATGGTAATTTTATAGATGATAGCTCATACAGTCTTTCAACCTTATAGCTTGTCCCAATGATCTTCCCTATATATAGATCCTGTACAGTACACCCACGATTTGAAAAATGTAAATCAAGACCAAGTTCACATAATTGCCTAATAGATACAAGATTTAAAGATAATTTAGGAACCAAAAAGTATTAGGTATAGTTAAAGAAGGCGTGGAAACAATTCCTGCACTATCAACAGTTAAGATTCGAATTATTAGCAGTATAAACAAGTGGTGCACTAGAAGGATATGACTTAGAGGTAATTAGAGATGAATTAGAAGTCATATGATTGCAATAAGCAGAATTAAAATACTATGAAGAGGAAGTATCTGGAGTAACAGAAAGGACTAGATTAGAAGAAATACCAGAGTCAGACTGGAGCTATCTTCTATGGCAGCAACTATAGTATAATGTGAAGCCTGAGAACCTTTGGATGAAGAGTTCTGTCCAGATGCCTTTTTGGCTTGTAAACGGCGACACTCAGAAATAATATAATTATTCTTATAATAATTGTAAAAAATCATTTTTGAAGAAGTAGCAGATAGAACTGCGACGCTAAGAGTAACAAGAATAACATTAGTAGATAACAAAGATTGCTCATCTCGAAATATGAGTTTCTTCAAAAAGCAAACCTTTAATTACAACTTCAAGAGAAGGTAAAGGACTGCGATAAAGCAAATTATCACTAATAGGTTTATACTTATCCCAGAGAGTCATCAAAAGATGCCAAACACGTTGACGATCACGAAGCTTAGAATAAGTAGTAGCTGCAGCAGTACTATCCCATTCAGCTTCACATTGAGCCAATTGATCCCAAAGGACTTGTAACTCAGAGACATAACTATGAATGGTTTATTCAAGTTGCTACTTCATGCGATGAAGATGCCTATAGTACTAGAACTGATGGACATCATCACAAATAGAATAACAAGCTTGTTAAAAATCCCATACCTCTTTAGGAGGGTCATATATGTGAAATTCCATTTTTATGCTAACAATAAAAGTATTGCGAAACTAGGTCAATCTTTGATGATTCTTTCCTTCCCATTTTTCTACATATTCAACAAATTTTTCTTCAAGTTCATCAATAGCTTTAGTAGGTTTAGGAACTCACCAGTCACATGTCGCTATAGAAAACGTCCTTTGAGAAAACTGCACATCTCTTAGGACCACAAATCATAATTTAAGTCATCAAAAATAACAGTGATGGGATGATAGACATATTGAGCAGTTTCAAATGAATCCATGAGAAAAATATAGAATAATAAAACTAATAAAAAAATGGAAGAGAGCATAAATATTTGACTCAAGAGGATCAAAGGAGCTCTGATATCATGACAAGAAAATAAAAAAGAGAATTGATCGAGAAGAATTGTTATATATTGAATTATGTGTTGATACAAAGTATAGAAGCCATTTATATACAAGAAGACTTAGTATATACATGATAAAAAAGTTGGTAAGGGTTTTGATATCTCTTGGTCAAATATATACAAATAGAAATAGGGTTGGTGATAATCTTCTAATGCTAAAATTATGCTAACACTACCTATCTATTTTGGTGGAGGACTATTTACAATCTTGTCTATAACCTATAATCACTAGTATATGAACCAAACTCTTATTAGCTACTTGAAAATCTACTCAACAAAAACTAGTTCAAACTAGAACTTATTAAAAATGAGTCCAGTTCAAACCACTCAAAGCTCGAAGAGTTCGACTTGTAAATAAACTCGAATAAAAATTTGCTATATATATATATATATTATTGGAATAAAATTACTATTTTTATTAAATATATTATAATTTATTTAGTAAATAATTTTTATTTTTAATGAATAGTTTTAATTTATTAATTATATTTTTAAAATTTATTTATGCTCGTTTGTATTTGTCAGCAGTACTAACAAGTACCACAATGAATTCAGCTCAAACTTGGCTCAATAATAAATAGACAAAATATGAGCTAGTAAAAACTTAACTTGATTCGGTCCATTTACACCCTAAAATGTAATTGCTATAAATTTTATAAACTTTATGTGTTTTTTTAAACTTAATTACTGTAAATGTCCATCGAGTCATATTTTTCATTCCTACTATCTTTTGAAAAAGAAAAAAGGTACTCATTGAAAATTTGTGTTAAATCCACTAACAAGAAAAGGTTAAAAATCATGAAACACTATGCAAACAATTCAAATAAAGGGGGGAAGCGAATATGAGAATTTTAGAGTTACATGTTATTTGCTTTCGCTTTTGTATAAATGTAGGTACATGAGAGTTTATAAGCTAATAATCTCTATTATCTTATAAGTACGAATGGTATATTTAAGATAAGCAAGGAGACTCTTATTTGAGAGGCTAGCAAAACAGTACAATATCAAAATAAAGACAGATGAGACTTTAGATATCAATTGCTAAAATATAAAAGTGAAGGACTATTAAATAAAACTCACAAAGTTTATTCTATTAAGAGTTGAAATGTTTATTTTTTTATTTTCCATAATTGCCTCTCAATATATTCATCATCAACATGGTATGATTCTTTTTTTATTTGTTTATATAAATAGGATTGATTACCTTGAAAAATATATAAGCATAAAACATTATTGAAAATATAAGAGGTAAGAAAAGAAAAAGCAATATGTCAGAAAAATCAAGTTGAAAACTCTCCTTGGCAACATGTTGTTCACTAGAGCTCAGCTTTATAATATTTATATAAATATATATATATATATGGATATATATAGATATAATAATAGATTCTTTAGCCATAATTATGAGCCAATAAATTTTAATCTCAATTCAAGAAAAAAAAAAAGTAAATAGAAACAATGGGATGGTGAAAGACTGAAAGTAATAGCTAACTTGAAGGTGAAAGCAAACTATAAGCAAAGACAATAATCTTATGGAACCAAGGGCTTCTAGGAGAAGCCATGTGACAGGTCGCACCAGCAACCTCCAACATTCTCCGGGCACCATGTTGCGGGTGATAGACAAACAAAATTTGTTTGAGGAACTGTATCGACAATAGAGTGCATCACAATTGAACCATTCCTGGTGAAACAGAGAGGCCTCATAGGCAATGGAAAAACCAACCCAATTGCGTAGTACGGACATGAAAGGAATAGAGATAAACTTCACCCACTTCTCTTCCTTCTTCTTCTTCTTCAGCCATATGTCTATGCACCTTTGGTTGGGTGTGTCATTGTTACATGCTAAAGAAAGAGAACCATTTAAAAGCGAACCATTTAAAAGCCCCAAAAAATGCCAATCATCTAGAATTACATCAGGAGGAGCAGGCTCTTCCCTGAAAGTCTCATCGGCTAAATCGAAGCATATTATTGAGTTTCTGTAAATTACTGGCCGTTGTTTAACCTCCATAGCATACCAATACAATGCCCCATCAACTGAAACAGGCAAGTGATGATCAGACCTAACCCAAAAAGACAGCTGATCAGCATGCACAGTGTATGCAAAGTCATCTGAAAGCTTCCTCCACATATTTGATTCAAGTGTTAATACCTCAACAACATCAAAACGGTTTTTGGGTATCCTTAGTACCTTATAATTATTGATTGAAGAATCATAACCAAAACCCAAAACCTCAGGGTAAGGTTTCTGATGGAAATTGTCAGGAATTGGTAATCTTTTGTACTCATTAATTCGGGGACAATTACCATTTTAGGGTATTAGACAAAAATAATTCCCAAAATAGGGTTAAAGCAAAAGAATTTACTCTTTATAGGTGAAAAAGGAAAATATTTTCCAATTTAGAGTGAAATTTTATCTTGTGTTTGACCAGAAATAAAAACGCTAGTGGGACTAGCGTTTTGTAAAAAACGCTAGTGGCACTAGCGTTTTGTCAAAACGCTAGTGTTATTAGCGTTTTGTACAAAACGCCAGTGGCACTAGCGTTTTGTACAAAACGCCAGTGGCACTAGCGTTTTGCTACAAAACGCTAGTGCTACTAGCGTTTTGCAACAAAACGCTAGTTATACTTGCGTTTTGACTAGCGTTCTAAAGTGTCTTGTAATTTGTTTTAATTTCCGTAATCTATGGTAATCATTGTAGATTATATTAATAATTGTATAATAATTAAAGAGAATTAGAAAATAGATATAATAATAATTGTATAATGATTAAAGAGAATTAGA
>CATIWO010138746.1:0-13103 GCA_949673435.1 Macaranga tanarius | reverse complement strand
CATATGCTCTATTGACTGTCTCTTTCTCCATTCAAGCATGGGCAAGCGCATGGCCATGCACACTGGCACATGGGCGTGCACATGGCCATGTGCACTGGTGCGAAACTGATTTCCAACTTTAAGCTTAAATCTTATCCTTATCTCCAAGCCTTATCTCCATCTCTACTCAAATGCATCCTACAACCACAAACTAAACAAAAATTACCTATTTAACACAAAATTACTTAAATTAAAATAAACTAACAAAACTAACTAAATTAACTAAAAACTAACTAAACGATGCATTTCTAAACTTAATATGCAACAAAATAGAGTGCTCAACACATGCATATTTTACACTAATCACAAATACAATATTATGATCCTAGGTTGTTGAAGTTGTTTCCTCATGAGTTTGAACAGCGATGAGGGGCAATGATGTCACAAGAAAAGGAGGTTGTAACTACGGCTTGGAATGTGGGGTTTTTGCGATGAAAAATAATATAAGCAAATAATTTATGTGTGAATGAATTTGTAGCGAGAACAGGTTGGTGGTGCTCGAGTTCATGAGAAGCAGCTTCGAGATTGAGGTTATGACGATCTTCGACATGAATAGTAACAGTAAATATGGAATTAGTGTTTTGTAGTTAAGGATCAAATTAGGAATTTTTGATTGCTTGGTATTTGTGGTATGTCAAAGAAAGAGAAAAAATTGATAGGGTCTTTTAATTTTTGAAGAGACAAATCTATAGGTAAACAAATTTGTTGAGGAATGGAAATTTAAAGATAAATTTTATGAGTAATTTAAAAGAGAAGGTAAGAAACATTGATTTTAGGTATGAAATTTTGAAATTCAAATACAAGAAGAAATAAAATAGAGAAACTTACACATACGCATATAATTAGTCAATGGGCTTAGGCCAAACTAATTATTTTTTGGGGCATTATTTATACTCAAATTCAAAATTTTAGCTAAATAATAGGACATAAATTAATTTTAAAGCCCAACACATAAAAAAATTATTGAGGAAGAAAAGACATGAAGTTTTTGGAAAGTTGCTAAGGAGTTAAGGTGCTGAGGTAAAAGATACATGAATTGGAACAAACTAAGGAAAAAATAATGCTACCAATTTCATGTTACGATTTTTAGAACCTTTTGAGAAACTAAGGAGTTGAGGAAGAAATAACTTGCAAGTAATAAGATTAATTAAAAGAAATTAAAGATAAATAATTCGCTGGCATTAATTAAAGAAAATAGATGGAATTAGTTTGCAAAAACAAGAAAAATCAACAGCATAAAAAAACACATAATCACAATCACACTTCAACAATACAAACAATTTCAATATTATGTTTCTTTGTAATTTACATGTTTTCGCTTTTGTTTTTATTAATCTCCTCAAGTTTACAAACATTCCTTTTACAAGAATGATATGCTTTCAATTCATATTTTGCAATTCCATTTGATCAATATAATTTTATTGTTCCTTAAAATGTTTATTGCACTGTTCACCTTTGATTTTTATCACACATTTTATGTTAATCTAAAGTTTATTAAATTTGTAAATCTCATTAGAATTTGAGCAAATTGTAGTAAAAGAGTCCAAGAATCCATATTATCTAAAGGGTGGAGATTTTTACACTCCACTTATTTGTAGATGCACTCTATATTTGACCTTTTAGTAATCTAAATGACATAAATATCATTACTCTTAAATGACTCTTTTATTTAGCTCATTATTATTTAAACTTCTTATATGTGTTTAATTATCTTATTACTTTTTGAATTTCCAATGTATATTGAATCTTAAATACATATTTAAATTTTTTATATTACAAAAAAAAAAGAGATAAAAATGAAAAACTAAATAATAGAAACATTAATTTTTGCAAGTTATTAGCTAAAAAATGTACACTCTTAGTTAAAATTTTAGGCACGGTGGATTTCATTATTTAGTTATAAATTTTTATTGATTTTGATACAATTTTTTATAATTATTTTATAATGTATTTTGAAATTTACTTCAATGCAATAGGTTAATATTTAAAATTTATTTATATTATATATTTAATATGTAAATCTAAATATATTATTTATTTTCAAAAATATTAATTTTTAATATAAAATAAATAATTGGAGAAAAAAAATTGATATTAGATTATAAAAAAGAAATAAGGATATATTTAATTTTTTCATAAAATAGAATTTGTTTGTACAATTTTTCAGTTGAACCGGGTTTGTGAGCGTACCAGGGAAGACTAATTTTCAAAATTGATAATTACTGACTTCTTTCAGACGAATGTGGATTCCCAAACACCTTTACCACAATTTGTTTAAGTTCCAAGAGATTTGAGATTTATATTTAATGATGATCAATAAATTATTTTGCTAAGGGAAATAGTTATTTAGCTAAAAGTAATGATAAGTAAGTTGCAGGTAATGATAAATAAGCTTGGGGAAATATAAATTGAAAATTGCATTCAAAGAGCAGCAAGTACAAAATTGCTAGAGCAGAAGCGTAAAATTGCTAAAAGGTAGAGGAAATGACTATTAAGAAATTGCTAAAGATTGATATTTGAATTGGTTGTCTGTTGAGTGTTGATTAATGATTGTTGATTGTTGGTTGATGATTGATTGTATTCCTTTTATAGTCCACAAACTTGCTACAGAAGTTGAATTCCTTCAATTCTTCGATAATTCCCCCATTAATTCTGTAACCTCTGCATCCCCTTGCGTTTCCTCCATCAGCTCTTTAGTACCTACGGTTACCTTCTGGTCAGTTCTAGAATTTTCCTTAGAAACATAGTAAATTCTTCATCAAGCAACTGTAGTTGGGCTTGACTTAATGCAATGGGCTCACTTTGGGCTTCAAACTTAATTATAGGCCCGAAAATTAATATTGGGTACAAACAATACCCCCTGCATATAATTAGCTTGGACACATCTAATGCTAATTTATATGGATATACAAAGCCCATTTACCTTTCTTTTTACCTTCAAATCCACAACTTAATGTTTCTCAACAAATTCAAAAATTTCAAAGAAATTAATAATTTCTTCTCAATTCTTCAATTCTCCATCAATGCTTCAAAAATTCAAATTTTTTTATTTAATCAATCAAGCAAAATCCCAAGCTTCACCTTTAAATACTCAACAAAATTCACTTTTTTCAAAATCCATTTCATTTAAAAATTAGAGCACCACTTCAACTTTTAATTTATTATTTCCTTTTTATTTTATTTATTTATTTATTTATTTTTATTTTAAAAAAAAAAAATTCCCAACCAATTAAAATTTTGAATTTTGAAGCTCGTCCAGAGCCAAAATCATCACCTTTTCTTCTCTAGTATAGAGTCTCTTCTTCACCATTACCACCGTTTGTCACCAAGCCTGAAGCCGCCGGTGCCGTCGTCGCCCAAGGAGAAACCAACACTGTTGCCACCTCCGCTGCCGTCAACATTACTGTTGAGAAGAGGGCCCAAGCTGCTGTTGCGTGCGAGGAAGAAGCCACCGCTGCCG
The DNA here is from genome assembly GCA_949673435.1 of Macaranga tanarius. NCBI lineage: Eukaryota > Viridiplantae > Streptophyta > Magnoliopsida > Malpighiales > Euphorbiaceae > Macaranga > Macaranga tanarius. The sequence continues at coordinate 9,604 of CATIWO010138746.1, read as the reverse complement.
AAGGTGCTACTGCCACTTCCACTACCGACGAAGGGGCCATTGCAGCCGTCGCGAGGAAAGAAGGATGATAGCCACTACTTCCAGCGTCAGCATCACCGCGAGGGAGAAGCCAACTGCCGTTGCTATCGCAGGAAGGGAAGAGGTCGGTGCTGTTATCGCCGGTGTCATAAGAAGAGGAGAAGGACGAAGCCACCGTCGCACGAGGGAAAGAAGCTCTCGCTATTGTTGTCCACGCAAGGAAGAAGGAACGGTAAGGAGCAGACCCGTCAGTATTATTGCATGCGTGGAAGAAGAAGCTGCTGTTGATCCTGCTGCTACTGTCATTGACATTTTCGATGGGAGAAAAGAAGGAGATCAGGTCACCACTATTGTCAACGCCGGGAGAAGCACTACCGGCAACAACTACTTTGGTGGTTTTGCTGCATTTTCTACCATTCCCAGTGCATTCTGCATCCAAAGACATCCACTCAAAGTCTATACCAGAAGGAATAATTCAAGTAAATTCCTTACTTTCTCTGTAGCTTCTCTCTGTTATGCATTGTGTTAAGGAATCGAAATTGTAATAAAACTGCTGTTATTTATGCTATGGATGCAATGTGTTTTTTTGCAGGTTAATTGTAATTAATTGCAAAAACTATATGCTAGAAATATAGGGAAGATGCTGTCCAATTTTCATCTTATATTTCGGTGCAATTTGTATACTTTTGCTGTATAATGCAAAATTAACTTCTACTGCATCAAAGATATAATTTGTATAATTTTACATAATTGAATTATGAATTTAATTATTTTAGCAATTGATTGCTAAAATAATTATTTTGATAACTTTTGGCCTAATTAAAAGAATTTAACTTAATAAAATCCTTTAATTTGGCTAAAAATTCACAGTAAATTAATTCTAGAGCCGATTCCTTGCTATTTCTTACATAAAATGACTTCTGAGAATTTATTCTTCATTATCACCCCTGTATAAGCATTAACCCCTGCATTACCCCCTAGAAAAGTATAATTTTTCCATTATTTAGCATATTTTACTAAATATGTACCTTAACTTCACAAAGCCCTGGGGGTAATAAGCACTTTAAAGCATCTTGTCATTCACAAGGCTGTTTTAGCCAATTACCTCCTTATTTCCTCCTGTAAATATTATCTTATTTATTATTTTACATTTTTTATACTTTCTAGATCCATGCTCAATTTTGTGCCTTTCCTTCAAGAATTTTCTTGAGGAAATTTGGTGAAATAGCTTTCTTATATTATTCTGGCCCATTACCTCCACACTTCTTCCAATAAAATTTACCAATTTAAATCAGTTTAGCTTTTTCGCACCATTCTCGCTAAGTGCATGGGTGTAATGCTTAAGACCTTGGGGAAATAGCCTATTTGAATTCCCTTTCACTAAATTATTGCTAATCCATCAAAGATTTAAGCTAAATACTACCTTTTTGGCTTATTACTGCCATTAAATCTTTGATTACCCCATCCTCTAAGATAAAAAAAATAGTCACTCGTTCTCTAGCTAGGATGAGGAAATATCAGGTTCAAACACACTTTATTATTTATGTCAGCTTTGTTTTGATTTCTAGCATTCTTATTTGCTTGCTGACAGTTGAGACTAGCAAGGAGAACCCCTCACCATCTCGTTCTCCTTCTCCTTATGCTGATTCTTCTTCAAATTCTCTAGATTACCCCCTACTTCTATCTCAACATTACCCTTTTTGTTAGATCTATTACCTTTTTCTCCGGCTCAATTACCTCCTACCTCTGATTTGACTCCTTGTGCTATTTCTTAGGTATGCACTTCTATTTCTCTATTTTCTTTACTTATACATTTCCATACCCTTAGCTTACACTTGCTTGTTACAGGAGGTTGACTCTTGATCCTTTATTGATAACATGCAGATTATGGTGGATCTTAACTACCTGAATACTCCTTCAAAGATTCCCCCAGCTCTTAGATGACTTCAGATGATGCTTCAAGCTCAATGATTCATTGATGACTATCCTTAGCTTAGACATAGGTACCCTTCAGAAGACCTAAAGATCCACAGTTCTTTGAGCAGTATTTTAAGTCAGCTGCTATCACTGCTTTGAAGAACCAGATTATTTTAAGCTTCTCTCACCTGGAGGAGTCTAGTGCAGCTCATTTGGTAGGCTCAAGCCATCTCAATCTTTTCCACCAGGAGAAAGATACCTTATTTTTTGAGTAACTCAAGATGAAGCGGATCAAGGAAGAAGAAGCAGAGAGAAAAGCAGCCTTCCTCTAAGTAACCTCAAAATACTAGGATGCAGCCCAGAAAAGCTCGATTTATTAAGAGATCTCTAGAAAGTAAGAAGCAAACAGTTAAAGAATGGTTGAGTCAGGAGGAAGAGGCTATGATCATTAGGCAGAAGTGCCTAGATATTTGGGAGGACCTCAGGGGCTTTGACTTTGACTCTCTGTGACTTGATTCAGTTATGATGCCAGTACTTTGTACTTGATATTATTATGTATATCCTTTTATAGATGACTTGATATTATGGCTATCACATGGCTTATTTTTGCTTTAGTTCATCTCTGCTGACCATTTTTTATCTATATCACAGCACACTTTGCACCACAACCATTCATTTGCATTATCAAACATACAATTTTCAGCAGAAATGCTGCCAAAATTTTGTAAAATTACTATTCACTTACAAACTAATAAACTATACACAAAACAAACAAACAATAACACACCAAAATCTAGCAAAACCAAATTTTATTTATTTATAGTGGCTATCAAGCCAACTTACACACCTAAAAAGTAAAATTTTGCTACTTCATGTACTAATTGATAACCTTCTAGCTAGAGGCCAGTTACCCTTTTTTTATTTTTCTTTCATTTCTTACACAGTGGAAAATATTTCAGCACCACCTCCATTACTTAGTATTTCAGTACAGTCTCCTGTAATACAATTATTCTCTGAACCTCCTATTATACCTTCTGCCCCCCAAGTGTTCAGAATTTTAGTAGTATTTTTCTCAGCTTCCTCCATCATGAGGTCCTATTTTTTAGCCTAAATTTAGTTTTAGCCTCAGGTTGGACCTCCTTTTCATTTTGTCTCATTTCAGGCTGAGAAAATTTCTGATGTTCTATCCTACGCCACTACTTATTAGGTAGAATAGATGGGAGTACCACAAATCCTAGTTGCTTCGTGTTGAATTTTGGTAGTGACCTCATGTCCTCCCTTATTGGCTTAGGTTTGTAATTGTTTCTTAATATAGCTGGTGTAGGAGGCTTTTTCTTTAGTGCTGAGAACTTCTTATGAGGGACTGGTCTCCAATAGCTTATGAAACTAATAAAATTCATATTGAAAGGCTGAACCACCTTCTCTTTTCTTCTAATTTTATTATTCAAATCCATATTGATAGGATCAATTAATACTACTAGAGCCTCATTTTCTACTTTTATGTTTGCTTCCACCTTTGGAGGTCAAGGAAAAGGCACACAGTCAACCTTCCCTTAGAAAATTTGTATAGAGTTCTGATGAAATTAAGATTTTACACTTGGCCATCAAGAATTTCTATTTCATCAAATAGAATATTACCCCCCGAGCCTTGCACCTGATTTTGAGGATTTTGTGGTTAGCCTTGAGGAACTTGTAAATTGCCTTGGTGAAATGATGTTTGACCTTGGGGTAATGGTGTCTACCTTTAATGAACATTGCCCCCCTGAGCTTTTTTCTTACTGAACACCCTAATAGTTATGAATTCCAAGCTGAGGACTTAGATTTTCCTTGTTACCACTAAGAACTAGGTCTCCAACATTAGGCTTAACAAGGGATGAATGTCTGGATTCTTCATAGAGTTGAACCATCACTTTTGGAGACATTTTAGGACTCCCTTACTTCAAATAGGCTTCATTCATCTTGGTAAATGAAGAGGTTATCTGCTGTAAGCTCTAGTTGACAGCACTATTCAACTGCTGGAAGGAATTCTGAAAAGCACTATTCATTCATGCTATTGAATCTTGAACATGTTTCATTCCATCTGAGAAGATGGTTTGGGCATTAGTGCCCACAATAGTAATAGTAGAATTGTTGATTTTAGAATTTTGGCTTGAATAGCCAAAAGCTGGTGCCTCGATCCAAGTTTGATCTAGAGGCACCCAACCTCTATAAGTTTTTTGCATCTGAACACCTGTTTTTATAGGCATATTGGTTAGATTACCAACCTAAAAATTTATTTCTCCATTTTCAAAGCTGAACATTCCATTGGAATGAGTCCCACCAAGCGTGCCAAAAGATTGTTGGTACAATTTTTCAGTTGAACTGGATTTATGAGCATGCCAGGGAGGACTAATTTCCCAAATTGATAATTATTGACTTCTTTTAGATGAATGTGGATTCCCAAACGCCTTTACCATAATTTATTTGAGTTCCAAGGGATTTGGGATTTGTATTTAATGATGAGCAATAAATTATTTTGCTAAAGAAAATGGTTATTTAGCTTAAGATAATGATAAGTAAGCTACAGGTAATGATAAATAAGCTTGGAGAAATGTAAATTGAAAATTGCATTCAAAGAGCAGTAAGTACAAAATTGTTAGATCAAAAGCGTAAAATTGCCAAAAGCTAGAGGAAATGGCTATTAAGAAATTGCTAAAGATTGATATTTGAATTGGTTGTCTGTTGAGTGTTGATTGATGATTGTTAATTGTTGGTTGATGATTGATTGTATCCCTTTTATAGTCCACAAACTTGCTACAGAAGTTGAATTCCTTTAATTCTTCAATAATTCCCCCATTAGTTCTGTAACCTCTGCATCTCCTTGAGTTTCCTCCATTAGCTCTTCAGTGCTTACGGTTAACTTTTTTTTAGTTCTAGAATTTTCCTTAGAAACATAGCAAATTCTTCACCAAGCAACTGTAGTTGGGCTTAGGGTTGAGTATAAACCGATCGAGCTGATCAAATCGAACCATTTCGAGCTGAAAAATGCAATGGTTCGGTCAGCAAGAAAAGGGAAGATCGGTTCAGTTGGAGGGTAAGGAAATTATCGATTTTTGGTTTTTGGTTCGGTATTAAGCTGTAGAAGACCGAACCGATCGAAGAACCGAACCACTATTAATACATAGCCCTAAACGACGTCGTTTTTACCCTTTATAACCCTAACCCTAATTCCTAACTATAAAAGCCTCTCTTTTCACTCTCACACCCCTCAAACCTAAACCTAAACGCCGCCTCGCCTCCTCATTCTCTGATTCTAGAGAATTCTTTCTAACCCTAGCAGCCACATCCACTCACTCACACCTCCTCCTCTCTTCTTTTCTCTCATCTCTTTGACTCTTCTATCAAACCCTACTGCTAGTAGCAGCCACTCACACCTCACACCCATCCTCCTCTCTTATTCTATTCTCTGTTATTTCTCATTCTCTCTAACTCGCCTCCTTTCTGAAATAAACTCAGTGTTCACACTCTCTACTCTCTACCTCTCTGGTTATTCTTTAAATCCATTTTCGTAATGGATTATGTGTGCAATCAGTGTTATTTTTTATGCTTTTGTTGGGTTTTCTACGATGATTCCTATATTTGCCTGCCGATTTGATTATCAAGCCTCGGAATCTGAGTGATAATTAAGAAAAAGTTATAGATCGGTTACCTTGGTGTTGATTTTATTACTATCAGTGTCAAAAATCAAACATTGATAGTGGTAAAATCAATTTTCAAGGGTTTGTTGTTTGATCTATGCATTCAGGTAACGATCTTTGTGAAAGTTATTTTTTTGTATACTACATGTTTATTTTCTGTGTTTATGGGGTTATGTATATGAGTTTTATTTTCATATATGCATTCTGGTACTAATTTTTTAAAAAGTAAATATTTTTATTATTATTATTTTTATCTTGGGTTATATACATATAAGGGAGTTTTAGATCCATCTATTACGGTACTGAAAATTAAAAAAATTGATATTTTTTTTGAATCCATGTTTCTTCTCTATTGATATGGGTTTATACTTATAGTGGATTTCTTGATCTATGCAATCTGCTACCGATCGTTGTGAAAGTGTTGATTTTTATGAACTGCATGTTTGTTTTCTATGTTTTTGTCATTCTGTGTTATATATATGACAATTTTTTTGATATATGCATTCTGGTACTAATTTTTTTTAAAAAGTGAATATTTTTTTATTGGTTATATTATATATATACGAGTGATCTTTGTGAAAATCCAATTTTCATATATTGCATACTTGTTTTTTATTTTTTTAGTGTTGTACTTATATATATGAGGTGATGATGCTGATGGTTTTATTGTATTTTGCATCTGTATGTATTGGGCATGATGGAGTGGATTGAAAATTTGATCTATGATCTTGTCGCAACTCGCAAGATCTATGGTGGTGGAAGCATAAAAATCTCGTTGCCTGCCTTTGATTTCTTATTAATCATTGAGATTCAAAGTGATAGCTAGTTCCATCAATTGACCAGGTAATTTCTGAACATTGGTGATTTTGATAAATATGTTTGATTTGCTGTGTATTATTGGTAATGTGATTATTTTGTTATTTTATCTGATATAAAGCTGCATTTGAATTATTACTAAATCTATCTTCTTTTGTGGCTGTTAATTTCTTTTATGTAGATGGAAGCCCCTCCAGTTGTAACCACCAGTGGTAGTGAAACTGCTACTGGTGAACCAATACAACAGGGTTTGGTGGAAGCCCAAGTTACCCAACAGCAGCCTGAAGTTGCTGCAATTGCACCTGAAATTGAAAATATAAAAAAGAGAAAGGAAACTGATACCAGAAGCAAAGCATGGGAGCACTTTGAGAAAATTTTGGATGACAAAGGGAAGTTGCTAAAAGCTAGATGTATCTATTGTGCTAAACTTCTACTTGCTGATACAAAAAAAAATGGCACATCATCTATTAGACATCATATGCTCACATGCATGGAAAACCCAAACCCAAAACATATTAGACAGACCCTTTTAACTCTCCAACCTAATACTGAAAGTTCTGAATCTAATGTGCAAGGTGTTTTAGGGACATGGAAATTTGATAATGATGCCATTAAAAATGCATTGAGTAGGATGGTCATTGTTGATGAATTAAGTTTCAGATTTGTTGAAGGAGAGGGCTTTAAGCATTTTATGTCAGTTGTATGTCCTAGGTTCAAAATACCAAGTAGGTGGACAGTGAATAGAGATTGTTTTAGTGCATATGTTGATGAAAAACTGAACCTCAAAACATTCTTTAAGCATCATTATCAAAGTCAAAGAGTCAGTATCACAACTGACTCTTGGACTTCTGTGCAATGCATAAACTACATGTGCATTACTGCTCATTACATTGATGCTAAGTGGAAGCTAAACAAAAAATTTATTTCTTTTGTTCCTATAACATCTCACAAGGGAGAGTACATTGTAAAAGCTTTAGAAAACTGTCTTCTAGATTGGGGTTTAAAAAACATTTTCACTGTCACAGTAGATAATGCATCTTCAAATGACACTGCACTTGGTTTTCTGAAAAAGAAATTGATGTCTTGGGGCACATCTGCTGTTAGAATTAACTATATTCACATGAGATGCATTGCACACATTCTTAACCTTGTTGTTAATGAGGGTTTAAAAGATGCTAATGTTTCTATTAAACGGGTTAGGGAAGCAGTTAGATATGTTAGGAGTTCACTAGCTAGGTGGGGCAAGTTCAGAGAAAATGCTGATTTGATTGGTGTTGAGTCCAAATGTTCAATGTGTCTTGATGTACCCACTAGATGGAATTATACATATCTCATGTTGCAAACTGCATGCTCATATGATAAAGTTTTTGAAAAATATAAGGAATGTGAAAGTGCATTTACGGCAGATTTAGGAGATGATGTGCCTGATTTTTTGGACTGGCAATCTGTGAAACAAGTTGTTGAGTTCTTACACCATTTTTATGAGATGACATTGAGAATCTCTGGTTCTCAATATGTGACTGCCAACTCTTTTTTTTCTGAAATATCTGATCTATTTTGTATTTTATCAGAGTGGCAAAGTTTAGATGATGATGCTAAAAGAGCCATGGCATTCTCTATGAAAGCCAAATTTGACAAATACTGGGGTGCTCTTGAAAAAATGAATTTGTTGATTTTCATTGCAAATATTCTTGACCCTAGAGACAAGCTGGAATATATGGAGTATTCCTTGGCTCAAGTTTATGGTGATCTTGTTGGTGGAAGCTTATATGCTTCTGTTAAAGCTGCTCTATATGAATTGTTTAATGAATACACTTCATTTTGCAAACCAGCTTGTGAATCTTCTCAAAGTGACCTCTCAGTTGATGCTTGTGAACATGATTCAATGGAGATTGGGAAATCAAAGTCTCTACTAAAAGCCAGATTCAAGAAGCACAAGATGGAACTAGGAATTAGTGGGAGCAAAAAATCTGAGTTGGATATTTATTTATCTGAGTCTGTCTTGGAGGAGGAGGGCACATTTGATATACTCAGATGGTGGAAGCTTAACTCGGAGAGATTTCCTGTTCTCTCTTATTTAGCACGTGATGTATTAGCTGTGCCTATCTTCACCGTAGCTTCTGAATCTAATTTTAGCACCAGGGGAAGGGTTCTGGATTCTTATAGGAGTTCCTTAACCCCTAAAATTGTGGAAGCTCTAATCTATTCACAAGACTGGCTCAGAAAATCTGACAAACCAGTCTCAATTGAAGAGGCATTAGAGGAAGTTGAGAAGTTTGAAAAAGGTAGTTTGCTTTATCTTATGTATTTTCAATTTCTTTTCCACTTCTTTATTACAACTTCATCTACATTTTTCTAATTTTTCTGTTTTCTATGTTGCAGAATTACCCCCAGTTGGCATTGGCTCTAATGTAGCATCATCAACTGCCACTTAACTTTAATTCTTCAGTAATCTAACCTTGTGCAAAACTGTCTCATTTCCCATAATTGTGCATTGTATATTTGCATTTGTCTGATTGTTTGCTCTGATATTCTGTTTGCTATGTGAGTAATGTGACCATCACTGATGTGGCTCAAGACTTGAGTTGCCAGTGTTATTGCATCTTGCATGATTGGGCGGTGATGATGCTTCCACCATTGTTATTCTGATTATGTAAAAATGTATGCTGGTATTTCTTTGGTGGCATTTCTTTTTTGTTGCTAGAAATTTTGGCTGCATTTTTACCATGACTTGATAACTATGAATCTGAGCCCACTTTATATTCTGTCATTACTGCTTATTGCTTTATTTTTTTATTTCAATTGTAGGTTGATTATTACCTTTGTTATTGTGCTTAAATTGCAGGCACAAATGAAATTTTTTTTGTGGGCGTCTATGGCTTCTAATTTTTTTTGGGTGGAAGCTTATATGCTTGGCCTTAGCTCTAAAAGCTTAGCTACTTCTGAATATTTTTTGTGGAAGCCTAATCTGTATAATCAATTTTTGTAACTGCAAATAGAAATTATTCTTTTTGTATGTATGTAAATTGCAGGCTTGTATCTATGTAAATTGCAGGCTTGATTCATTTTGTATGTAGGCCTCTAGTATTCTATTTATTTTTGTATATGCTTAGCCCTTATTGATTTGTATATGCTTAGGGGCTGAGGCTGAATTTCAAACTCTATTGAAATTGTAT
>CATIWO010138684.1:0-34250 GCA_949673435.1 Macaranga tanarius | reverse complement strand
TCCGTCGCTAAAGTTTAGCGACGAGCAAAATAACGACGGAAAATTTTCCGTCGCTATTCCGTCGCTAAGCCATTTAGCGACGGAAAATTCTAATTTAGCGACGGAAAAATCCGTCGCTAAATCGGCAGTTTTTTGTAGTGTTATCCTTGTATTTCCCACTCAAATTGCTTGCATACCATAAAATATGGTTAAATATATCGGTGGTCACTAAACTTTGCACTTATTTCATTTTGGGTACTGAACTTTAATTTGGTTCATAGAGGAAATCTAACATTGATTTTATTTTATCCGGTGGTCACCTGGTGCCGGAAGTCGAATATTCAGAGAATATTCCAGTTGTTAAATATATTGGTGGTCATCAAACTTTGCACTTATTTCATTTTGGGTACTAAACTTTAATTGATTTCATTTCAGTCACCAAATTCTTAGAATATTCTAAAAATATTTGGCTTCCGGCATCGGATGACCACCGGATAAAATAAAATTAAAGTTGGGTTACCTCTATGAACCAAATTAAAGTTCAGTACCCAAAATAAAATAAGTGCAAAGTTTAGTGATCACCGGTATATTTAACCCCCATAAAACAATAAATATTCCTTTCTCCTACAGTTTCAATCTATACTGGTGAGATATATATAAAAATGTAACCCAATGCTTTAGCAACACCTGTATCTAAAAAATTATGAGTACTACCAGTGTCTATGAGAATATGCAATTTCTTTTTCTTATAGGTTCCCAAAATTCTCATAGTCTGAGTTGAATTATTAATTCCTTTCCCAATTAGAGCACACAATGATACCTGTGGATTCTTTAAACCTTTACCATCTTCATAACAACTAATTTCTTGATTTTCATTCATCTTATCTTGATTTTCAATGACCTTTTGTATAGTGATCATATGGAGTTTCTTATACTGGCATTTATGACCAGGGAAAAACTTTTTATCACGCTAAAAACATAGGCCTTTACTTTTTTTTGCCATCAATCTCTGCATCACTTAATTTCAAGGGTGGTTTGGATTTTGTAAAGAACGGGTTCTTTTTGACATCTGGTAAAGTGTTAGGTTGATGTACAATAAAATTTAGTCTGGGTGGTAAATTTGGTGTAGGTAAGAGGGCTTTTGAAGGAAGTGGTAAATTTAGGTTTTTATTCTGGTTTGGGTAAGTAGGTAGAGGTTTAACAGATTGTCTAAAAAAATTAACAGAATTTTATAAGTTTTGGTTTTATAATCGAGCTGTAGAATAAGCCTGTTGTAGAAATTTTGGATTAAAGATTCTTACTAATCCTTGTAACTCCACCTTTAACCCACTGATAAAGCAGCTGATGGCGTACTCTTCTAGTAGGGAAACTTTACTTAGCACAACATCAAAATCTTCCATATAACCTTGCAAGGTTCTTGTTTGCTTAAGATTCATCAAATCTACCATTGGGTCTTCATACATATTAGTACAAAATCTGATATTAAGAGCATTGATATACTCTTCCCAAGAAGGTGGGTCGCGTGTCATTCTGTTCTTTATAAACATTTGATGCCATTATAAAGCCTTGCCCTCTAAATGAATAGAGGCAATCTTAACTTTCATGGTCGATGGAGTTTCATCAATCTCAAAATTATTCAGCTCTATATAACCACCCAATAATATTTTTACCATCAAATTTAGGAAATTCAATTTTAAAATGCCTAGTATGCCTCTGATAATGATTGTTACCAGATTGATTGAAGTGAGTTTGAGTATTAGATGAATTACCCAATTCAGTTCCAATTAAAAAAATAGCCGCTAGATTTTTCATCATATTCTTTAACTTTGTTAATGAATCTTCTATCTTATTGGCATTCTCAACAACTAGGGTTCTTACAAATTGCTTCAAGTTCCCTTCAATCTTCTTGAGATCTTGCCCTCTTGTATTATCAGCAACAGCCATGGCTTCAATAGCAATCCCACAGGTGCGAGGAATTGTCTCTGATACCAATGATACAACTAGTTTCTCAAGAAAAGGATTAATAGCAGAAAAGCAAGAAAAATGCACAAATGAGAAAAATAAACCAGAATGATCTATAGCTTTTATTAAAATTCAACAACACTTTACAAGATTATTTTCTATACATTTCGTAGCTAAAAAATTAGCTATACAATGCCTCAATCACTGAACAACACGTGCATATCTTGTAACTAATTTTCTCACTTGTTTCTACTGCTCGTGTCAATCTAACCATCCACACATAATCCTTGACATTATATCCAATGGCTACAAAGGATTCTTGAATTAACATTTATCACACCACCTCAGTAAATCTCTACCTTCATGGTTCCATCTCTGACTCCTTCTTATGCCTTCGTGGTGTTAATCAATTAATGTGTTTCGCAATGTTGTGCAATTGTATTGTAGGGTTTTTCTGTAAAATCATTACTTTTACAAGTTTTTAATCCTTGAATCTTTCTTCTCCAAATTGTTTATGGGAGCCAATTATTCTTTTTTCTTTCATCCTAAAATTAGTTGGATTGGCTATGTTCCTAAAAAAAACTTAGCCCAAATTATATCCCTATTTGTTACTCTCTTCATTAGATTCTCCTCGGTATCTTTTCCTCATTCAAGATTTCTATCTATCTCATCCTTGTTTTGTGTTTTTTCTATTTTTCTATTTCATCCTCATTCAAATTGTAGCTCCATTTCAGTTGTTAAATTCATACATATTTTTGGCTATATTACTCTTAAAATTTGTATGCTTAATAATGATTAAGAGTCCAAGAATAATTTTGATTCCTCTATGTTTGTGTTCCTGTTCCCAGGCTAAATACTTTCATCATTTACTTAAATCGGTTACATAGATTGATTGCACAGTCCTGTTATAGTATCAAGTTGGAAATTTCTTCTTCGTAACAAGCAACAAAAGGAGGAAGCAAGACCCTTATGATATGTTATTAACGTGAAAATAACATCATTTTCATTTTTTTTATATCAATGATCAAAATGATGTCGTTTTACATACTGTACACAGTCAGCAACTGCAAGCCACATTAAATTGTCATGTCATTAATTGCACATGCCAATTGAAGGTTGGATAAAATTGAAATAAATTAAAAAATTAAAGGCATTAATTGATAAGAATGAAAAGATAGGATAAAGTAGAAAATTGGCCTATAGTTGAGGATAAACATGACTATTATCCCTATATTTAAATTAAAATTTTATTATACATATTTTTAAATTATTAATAAAAATTTATCAAAAATTGATAAACTACATTTTTAACTAAATAAGAAAATAACGAAAGAATATTAATTTTGAGATTTTAATTATTAAGCTAAAAAATTTTAAAATAAGGATTTAGTCGACTAAAAATGAAATTGTAAGGATTTAATTAATACAATTTAAACATATAGGGATTCAATTATATTTTTTGTGAGGGCTTAACTAAATATAGTATTAAATTATAGAAACTGAAATTTTAATAGAAGAATTCAATATATAAAAATGAGTCATTCTATAGTGCAAATGGTTGTATCTATACAACTGAAATTAAGACCGTTAGATTAAAATTTAATTAATTATAACAATTAATATATTTTACAGATATTGATACATCAAAATAATCAATTGTTGTAATTAATTAAATTTTAATCTAATGGTGTAAATTTTAGTTGTATAGATACAAACGTTTGCACCATAGCAAAAGCCAAATATAAAAATATAGAAGTAATTTTATAGTACAAACAGTTGTATCTATATAGCTGAAATTAAGACCGTTATATTAATATTTAATTAATTATAGTCATTAATATATTTTACAAGTTTGTATAGTAATTTAATAAAAATTAATAACTTAATATACATTTTATAAAAATTAATTTAATGTTTCTAATTCCATTTATCTAGGTACAAATATTTGTATAGTAGCAAGAGTAATATATATATATATATATATATATATATATATATATATATATATAATAACTTAATAAAAAAATTATATAGAAATTCAATAGCATAAAAATTGAAGGACAGGGACTCAATAAAAAAAATCCAATAGTTCACAGACGAAAAAACTGTTTTTTCCTAATAATTATAACATGCAAAGGGACACATTGTCCTTTAATATGCAGTAGTCCGTTTTCCTCTACGACAATAATAAAGGAGCATAATATGGCTTAGGTTGTCGTCATGTTTCACAGCAGATGCACGCCCTCTGTTCGTCACCATTGGTTTCTCCTTCAACTATACCCTTTATTTCCATAGGATCTTGATATTGTTAATTGTGAAAGATTCTGATATTTTATAAGGCATCCAGCTAATTCCAGCAACTCGCATAGATTCTAATTGTTCTATGAATCCCCTTTTTATATAACTCAATAAAGCAAGAACAATACCCACAAACACTAAAGCTGCTTTAACATATCTTTTTCCTTTATGTCCATCATGATCAACCTCCAAGTTTGTTCACTCAACATCTTAAAACTTACAACTCTTCTGATCCTTCTTTGCCCTGCCATAGTTTCCAGTGAGTGTACATGTGGCGTTGAAGACACAAAACAAGATAATAGTGAGGCACTCAAGTATAAATTAGCTTCCATAGCTTCAATTCTTTTTGCTGGTGCTGCTGGCGTTAGTCTTCCATTATTGAGCAAGAAGATACCAACTCTAAGCCCCGAAAATGACATCTTCTTCACGATTAAAGCATTTGCTGCAGGTGTTATACTGTCGACCGGTTTCATTCACATACTGCCTGAGGCATTTCACGCTTTAACATCCCCATGTCTAAACCAAAATCCTTGGCGGAATTTTCCTTTCACAGGCTTTTTTGCTATGATGTCTGCAATTGGGACATTAATGGTGGACTCTTTCGCAACTGGGTTTTACACGAGGCTGCACTTCAACAAGAATAATCAAACTGTAAATGTCGATGAAGAGAAGGATCATAATAATGAGACTTTAGGACATTTGCATGCGCATGCTCATGCTCATGGTCCTTCCTCCCCAGCTCAAGATTTTGATTTATCTGAGATAATTAGACGGCGGATTATATCACAAGTACGTAAGATTATACCTTTTTTTTTTTTTTTTTTTTTTTCTAATTTTAAAGTAAGGATCTGGATATTAGGCTATTAGCCCTTGATTTCAACTTCCAATTTTAGATCCTAACTGTGTTACTTCAAGACGCATAAATAATTGCAAGGCCATCAGGCTAAAATTTAAGCTTATTGAAATTAAAAATACAATAAAGTTTTTATTTTTATAAATCTATTTCAATTTTCAAAATTTGGTGAAAATATTATAATTTAATCACAGCGTCCATTTTGATCAAAATTTTTAAAAATGCAAATATGTCCTTTAAGGTAATTTATTTTTAAAGTAGTCAAACATACAATTTTTTTTTTTTTCAATTTTAACTAAATTGCAAATTGTATTGGAATTACAAATAATTGGTCAAATTATAACATTTTTGTTAAATGTTAAAAAATTAAAATGAATTTATGAAAGTTAATATGATATTTAATATTAATAGACCTAAAATTTATTGGTAATTTTTCATAAACATGTACGTGTTTGTTTTAGGTATTGGAGCTAGGGATCGTAGTACACTCGTTGATCATTGGAATATCTCTGGGTGCTTCGCAGAGCCCTGCAACAGTAAAGCCTCTCTTAGCAGCACTGTCCTTTCATCAGCTTTTCGAGGGGATGGGACTTGGTGGTTGCATTTCTCAGGTAGGCCAAGCAAAGGACACTAATTTTCAAAAAATCAGGAAAAAAAAAATCAATAATACTTTAACCGCTGTAGACTTTTTTGCAATTTACTGTTCATTTTCAATTATTGCAAATCATGTCTAAAAAAAAAGTACCATGTTCATGCCTCCCCGTATATGACAATTTTTTTTATAAAATTTTGCCCTTACATATTTTTTCATGTCCATTTAATAGGAGGAAAAAAAAAATTGTGGTCCGCCCGGAATATTAAACTTTATCCAAAAATAAAAACAAGTGAATCAGGAAAATGCTTGCAAAACGAATTGACTTTGCAAATGTTGACACAAGGCTTGTCTCTCTTGAACATGTAAATAGACTAAGCACCCAATAGTTGTTAAAAATTTACTAAAAATTTCATAATTTATAAATTGTAATTTTTTTTATACAACACGGACAGGGAAAAAAACAAGTTAAACAACCATAGCTTTAGCAAGAGCAACACCGTATTATTTTCAATTATAATTTTTTCTCAAATATTTATTCTGTGAAATCCAAAAAATTAATAATTACAATCATACCCATAAAAATGATAACTTTGTTAAAATTATAATAGCAGTACTAAAAATTAGTTAAATATAATACTTTATGATAATAAATCATAATTTTTGTGGAACTATAAAAATATTTTAAAGTTTACTTAAGATATTTTATGCTAACTCTAATCCTTTGAGAAGTTAATTAATTCAAGTTTAATTTAGTCTTTGACATTTTTTAAAAAATTGAAATATATTATCAACATATGCCTTAAAAATTATAATTTTGTTATTACTCTGTCGAAACCATATACGTTTGGATTGAAGTTAAAAAAAAGAGGTATGACAGTTATAGGTATAATTGTTAAGAGAATAACAATTACGGGTGTAAAAGTTAAATTATTAATCTTGTTTAGTAAATAAAAGGTAATGAATAAACTGTTAATGTGGGATTATTTTTTAAAAAAAGTGCTAACTCATAAATAAAATTTAAATAATAAAACATAATATAAATAAATAAATAAACTATTATATTATTAAAATTTATTTACAACCAATAAAAACAAATTTTAAAAGTACCATATAATTAAAAAATATTAGAAAGTATTTTTTGAAGATAAAAAATATATAATACATATTTATACATTCATACACACAAAAAAAAGACAATTGGTGTAAATTTCATTCAATATGATTAATAAAGAAGAAAATTAAAAATTAAAAATAAAATTACCCATAACAACCATCATAAATTTTTTTTAACTTGATGTATGCATTTTTTTATAAATTTTAATTTATAGCTTATTAATATTAAAAAAATAAAAAAGAAGCAATAGATAAGATATATCAATAAATAATAGAAACAATAAAATATTTTTGGGTAGAGATTTTTGCACTCCTCCTTTAGTTTTTGGAAAATATAAATTACACAATTATCCTTTCTTATAAATGTCTATTCTTTTATTAATTATAGCTACCAAATTACCCTTTATTTTTCATCAAAATGCATTATTTGATGTTTAAGATTCTAAACTACATTTAATTGAGTTTACTTTTTTTTTTTGTGTGTTAGAAAAGATTAATATAGTCAGTTATTTTTTAGAAGCACTTTTTAACTTTAATTTATTTAAATCATTGTAAAATTTGTATTAATTATTAAAAATAGCAAATCTTTTATTTTCTATGAAAGTTTTTTTTTCAATATCATATGCACATAACTTTATTTTTTTTTTTATCACCATTTAAAAAATAATATAAAAAATTAATTATGTGATTAAAAATATCAATTATAAAATTCAACAATAATTTATCATATAAAAATAACTTTCATGAATAAAACTAAAATTAATTGTATGCAATTTAGAGTAATTATATCTCAACACATACTCTAATTAAGTTAAATTACAAAAAAATATATATTTGATAAAATAAAAATATAGCATTTACTTTTCTATTATTAATATATTATAACACTTGTCATTCAAATTAAAATTACAACACTTTTATATGATGAATTTTTTGTTACATTTTTATAATAATGTTTTTAATCATGTAATTTGATTTTTATTTTATTTTTAAAAAATTATGATAAAAAAATAAAATAATGTCATATGGTATTAAAAAAAACTACTCTTAAAAAGTAAAAAAGATTATTTTTTAATAATTGATACAGGTTTTATAATGATTTAAACAAGATTTTTTTTAGAGGAATGATTTAGATATATAAAGAATTCTTAAAAAAAAAAAAACTTGATTATGCTAAATTTTTTAATGCAAAAAAAAAAAAGTTCGAGTACAAGTAAATTTATAATATTAAACATCAAATAGTGAATTTGGATTTAAAAAAAATAAAAAGAAGCTAATTTAGAAATGGTAATTAATGAAATAAATAAATATTCTAATTAACAAAGGATAATTATGTAAATTACAACTCCAAAAAAATAAATAAGGAGTGCAAAAATCTCCACCCAATTTTTTTTTTTTGATAAAGAGTTTTTTTTTTTAGTCATTTAACTTACTTCCGCCTAAGTTAATAAAAATACACTTAAATGAGGTTAACTATATATTAACCCTAATATCAGAAAGCATGCCAAATAATGGTAAAGGATGTTGATGAACTATATGAGTACACTTATTCTCCTTTTAACTCTGATCCAAACGTACATAGAATCAGTCACGTCACATATATATAATGTTAAATTTTAAAATGATTTTTTTTTTAGTAATTCTGTGGAGGGTAATACATAATTATATTTATATTTAAGTTCAAAGTTTTACATCTCCATAATATAAAATGGGTGAATTTTGGTTGCATTTTCTTTTAGGCAAAATTCAAATCCAGATATGCAACAATTATGGCAATATTTTTCTCACTAACGACTCCGATAGGGATCGCAATTGGCATTGCAATATCAAGTGTTTACAAAGAGAATAGTCCCACCGCTCTAATTGTTGAGGGAATCTTAAACTCAGCCTCAGCTGGGATATTGATTTACATGGCACTTGTTGACATCTTAGCAGCAGATTTCATGAGCTCAAGGATGCAAACCAACATTTGGATTCAATTAGGAGCCAATGTTTCACTTCTCCTAGGAGCTGGATGCATGTCTCTACTGGCCAAATGGGCATGAGAATTCATTTTCGAAATTACATGTTTTTGTATTAATTATATAGACGTAAACATGTTCTAGTCACCAAATAGATTGTGGCACAAAATTAACGCATTTGATGGAATAAATTGATTTAAAAATTAGAATGAAAGATATAAGTGTAATAAAAATATGATTAATAGTCTCATTTATCCTCAATTATTATCTAATTTTCACTTTAATCCTATTTTTAAATCGTATCAATTTATCATATTAATTTTTCGATTTGTTTCAATTATATCTAATTTTCTAATAAAGATATAAATGCAATTTAAAAATTTATAATAAGATCCTTTTAAAATTCAATTATCCATTTAAACTTTTTTTTAATTTTTAGAAAAAAAAAACATTACAAGACTTAATTGATGAGTTTATTTAAAAACTGAAATAATTATTAAAATTACTTAATAAGTGTATTTGATATAAATAAATTTTCAAAAAATGTTTTATAATTTATTTATAAAATTAAATTTCACTACTACAATTTGCACATATAACTACAAAACTTAGCCACAAACTAAAAAATTGTAGCTAAATGTAATTTATAACCACAGAAACTATAATTGCATAGCTAATTATACAAACAAAAATTTGATTAGCCGCAAGCATTAAAATTATGTAGCTAAAAAAATTAATTATATATTTAGCCACAACTAATTAGCTATAAAAGTTAAAATTATAGCTGTTAATGTTAATTAGCCATAACATGAATTAAATTGTAGCTAAAATTTAAATTTTAGCCACAATATTTAATATTGTGGCTAATATATAATTTTAGCTACAAAAGTAAATATATTTGTAGCTAGTTATTTAGACTTTTTGCCACAAATAGATCAATTCATGGCTAGTTTAAAGTGCTAAATAAAAACAAACAATTTTACAAATCTAAAAAAACAGTTATCACAAATTAGAAATATCAATATAAACTCTCACTTATATAAATGTTAACTCTTCTAAGTCATATTAAGTGAGAGTTTATATTTATATAAGTGAGAGTAATTACAAACAGCTTTTATGGGAACAAAGGACATTAAATTGGTTTCCACAGTTGATCTTTGAGCAATGTGTGGCCGTCTAAAACTCAAAATTGATCCGAATGCTGATAAAGTTGAAGGAAATGGCTTGCAGGAAGTTCATCTAGCTACTTCAGATCACATTACAGTAAGATATTTGTAAAAACCATCATTTATAAATTTCTTGATGACATAGCTATTTGAAAAAACTCTCAAATATTATTATTTCAGGTAGATTAGTCCATTTGAAAGCACACCTAACAATTTCTTGATGCATCTTAATCCAATAATAATCCTAGTTTTTGTGGAGGAAGCTCCCCTTGTTGAGTGCCCAAGTGACAACATGAACTAATGTTGTAACTGAAAGTGATAATTATAATGATGACAAGTGGTGGCAATAAGCTTTGAATTTGCAGCTGGTATTATATATTAATTTCTGTTTAAATATTGGCTAGAAATATTTACATCAAGTTCTATTCGTATATATCTAATGTTCAAGGATAATTCATTTCTGAGGTTCTGCACTTTTTTTTAATAAAGCAATTCTTTGAATTTTTATTAATATTGAGGGGAAATACCACTTGAGCTAAAGAACTCAAGTGATGAAAAAATCCCTCCCTAATCTAAGGAAAAGAGAAAGAGTTATAAAAAAACTAGAAAAATAAATCCCAACAAACGAGGAGCAACAACAAACAAGGTCGTCAAAATCGCTTTTCTAACCTAGAATCGGATGAGTACCCACAAACTCGTATCATAAAATCGAATCGTAAAATCGTAAGATTTTAGAATACATATTAAATAGGTTGTTTTTAAATATTTAAAATATATTAATGTCTCTCATTTTTTTTAATCTAGTACTTTAGTTGAAATATTATTATACTAAATTCGTTTTTCATGTGAATTTAATCCCATATTGCATTTTTATGTGATATAGACATTGAAGACACACTATTTGTGCAACAAAAGAACATCAGCAGCAGCCACAATACATGTAGTAGATGATGCAACAGAAGTATCTTGTAATGACACAAAGAACAAAAGAGTAAAATGGAAAACAAAGAAAAACCATTGGCAAGTAAACTGGATTCTAAAAACTAGTCATTCAAAGGATGCTTTGCAAACAGTTTGTGGAAATGTTCTTTGAGAACTATGGGCATGCTTATGTGCTGTTGTTTCTCTGATAATTTTCCTTTCAAGCAGCACTTTCAAAATGCATAGAGATGAGTATAAAATTCAAACTAAAAATAGTTCCATGACCTTAACTTTGGGTTGAAAAAGCCATATATTAAACAAATGAAAGGGGTGCAGCCAGTTGCTATTAAAACCGATATGTTAAGTTGTTGAACAGTTGGAGAGAAACACATAATCTCTTCAGCAAGTAAAAGCAATGAGTTTCATTCAAAAAAAAAAGATAGGGAGAAGCTAAGTTCCAAAAACAAGTAGAATTTGTTTCAAAACTCAGGGGCAATGTTATTGATTTGAGACTCTAGAACTTTAAAAATGAATTACGATGTCTATGAAGGTGATAATGTAAGATAACTCATCATGCAAAGGAAAAAAAATACAAGGAAGATAACTCAATTCTCTTCATAACTAGAAAGGTGGAATCGTCAGCAAAGGTCAAGAATGCACATGCCACACTTTAATGAACCATTAGAGCAATATAAACAAAATTATGAGGACACAAATCAATAGGCTGATATTTTAATCTACTAAAAACAATAACAATTAATCTCTCTTCCCCTCTCACATGGCTTTGATAAGATTAATTTAAGAACAAGGAACACTTTCATTTAATATCAGTTCGACAAAATCCCAATTGACATTACATTTTTGCGAGGGAATTTCTGAAAAATATATATAACCATTGGCAGAGTTAACCCTACCAAGATGCATCATAATCACTTTCAAATTTTCAGTACATAGAAAAAAAGTAATGCCAAATGCATATACAAAGCAAAACACTTGCATTAATTCAACAACTCAAATAATACACATTCAGAGAATGTTCCCTGAGAGCTACCCATCGGATGAGAGCAGTGCTATTCAGTGTATGCTATACTGCTGCTGCTCTCTACTGCTGTTGTCGGTAGTCGGCACTAGAGAGGCACAATTGAAGTTAAGGGCTGTTGAAGGCTGCGTGAAGTGAAGGGCAGAACATAGGCAATTAGGGATTTTTTCATTGAAAAGGCTGGGTTTTTCAGTTTTTAGGCTCCAGATGCATGCGGCCGGGCTGAAAGTTTTGATTAATTAAGCATTTTGTAAAATCATTAAAATCAATGGTAAAATGGCTTTTCTACAGATTTTACCATTTTGAGACGTGATTTTATCTAATTTTATGTAAAACTAATTTTCTATACACGTTGAATCATTTGGTTGATTTTGAATCGTAAAATTGTACGAGTTGAATCGCGATTTTGACAACCTTGACAACAAACCCCTACAAACAGCACCAAAACAGATATAAAAGGAAAATCAACTAAAAATAAAGATGACTAAACCAGTAGCCAAAAGCTTGAGACTAAACATCAACATCAACAAATACAAAAAGATTGAAACTGCAGCACCAAACAACTTGAATACAATAGCAGCTTAGCACACAGCAACGACACCCTCCATACACAAATATCCACAATGCTTGCAATATCAAAAATTGCGCAAAAAAAATCTGAGGAACAAAGATTCTTGAAAAGAGCAAAGGCCCAAAAGATAGCAGTCTAAAACTGAACTTCCAATAATCCTAAGTAGCACCGAAGAACATAAAAAAACTACAGCCTTATAAATTAGGAAACAGCAACATGAAACATCAAAAAAGCAAGCAAAAGTGACTAAGAGCAAATATGAAATTTGCGGTAACATCAAAACGGATCCACATCGACAAACAGCATTCTAAAATAAAACCACATCAATCAACGCTTCCTCATAACAGGAAAAACCATAAAGTCTACTTTCTATCCAATGTGAACTATGCCAAAGAACTATAAATAATAAGCTTTAAGATAAATCATAGTTATTGGATTTGAACTTCTATAACAAGTCTTCATCTTTAGTTCCAAAATCAAAATCAATTCATTGAACAACATCATCACATGTATCGATTTCAACACTAAAATCATCAATATCCGTCTGCTGCCAATCAATACTATCACCCTCCTCTACAAACATATTTGGATAATTGTCACCAATAAGCGAGACATCTTGTGGAAAAGCATATTCACCAATATAAGACTTATTATAATTTATGACATCTACTGTCAAATTATAAAAGTTTTCAGAATGACCTCTCAGAACAATATACCAGTCAATATTAGAACCATCTTCAATATAAAATACTTACTATGCTTGAGATGCAAGTATAAATGGTTCATTTGTAACTAACTTAAAACCAGTATTGATACTAACATAACCATATCTATCTTTCTTCACGCTTTTTCCAACATTATCGACATCCTATCAATCACATTTAAATAAAACAATCCTTTTATTTTTTAAATATGGTAGCTCTATTATTTCAGTTAAAACTCTATAGTAGTCTATATATTTGTTCTCCATTACCCCTTTCACTAAAACACCATTATTTTGCTTACACCTTTTTGTTTCAAGTTTCTTAGTGTGAAATCTAAAGCCATTTACGACATACCCTGAAAATCTTTGAACACCCTTCAAGGGACCACGTGCTAAAGAAACAAATTCTTCATTTACTCGAGCATCTCTTTCTTTTTGCAATTTTATAACCTGTTAAAATGTGTATTAGAAAATTCAAAATCAATAAATGATGATAAGTTAAACTTTTAATTTTTTAAGAGCACGATATAATATTAAACACTGACTCATTTATAAAATCAATCTTGGAAATTCTCATCATGCAAGCTCTGCTCATATTCCGTGTAAAAAAGATGAGGAAATAATTAAAAAAAATTAATAACAAATTATTGAAAATATAAAAAATATAATTAAATCATACTTTATAAAATCTTGTATTTCTTCATAGTTTTTCAATACATAGATATGGGCTTGTCTTCGTTCATTTTCTTCAAGATATCTAAATGTTTCTTTTGATAGAGAAAAGCCATTTTCTGCAAAGACTGACAACCTATTACATGAATCTATATGAGCATCTTTTGAATTTCTTCTTAATTGGTTAAATTTAGTCTGAGTGTCATGCAAGTATCTTGAACAAAAGATTAAACTTTCCTCCACAATATATCCTTCTGCAATGGAACCTTCTGGCCGATTTTTATTTCGGACATAACATTTTAATTTTTCTAAAAACATGTACATATGAACAATCACTTGTAAGTTTTTTTTTTACATAAAAAAAAAGATAAACCCATAACTTAACTCCTGAACTTTACAAGGTTTATTCTATTGAATCATTAGTCATCGCAATATAAAATAAATGAAAATAAAAAAATTTCTTTTTATTTTATTAAGTATAATAATAAAAGGGCTTAATAAAATGCGAAAAATATATCAAAACTCGACATGATAATTCTCAAAATTTTAGGAGCTAGGTAATGAGTTTTATTACAAAAAAATTCATACCTCATCATATGTAAGCTTGTATTTGAATTTCTTATTATGAGTAAATTTTATAATAAGATTATATAAATAATGTACAAAACAGATTTCAGAAATCTAAAATGTACCGCTTAATAGGATACATCCAACGATATTGTATCGGTCCAGCTAACTTAGCCTTAGTTGCAAGATGTATTACTAAATGCACCATAATATCAAAAAATGATGGACGACATATCTTCTCTAGCTTGCATAATGTTATTGGAATTTAAGAATCAAGGCGTTCCAATATGTCTTTTTTCAACACTTTTGAACACAACTCTCTGAAAAATATACTCAACTCAGTGATAGCATCATACACTTTTTTAGGCACAACCCCGCAAATTGCCAAAGGAAAAATATGTTCTAAAAGGATATGAGAATCATAAAAATATGTTCTAAAAGGATATGAGAATCATGACTCTTGAGCCCTGAAATTTTATGGCCTTTTAATTTAACACATCATGATAAATTAAATGAGCAGCCATCAGGAACCTTCACAAAATTTAAAAACTTACATATATTATGATTCTCTCTCGAGGATAAAGTGTAACAAGCCGTTGGAAAATACCACTTTCCATTCTTACGATATGGATGTAGTTTTCTTCATATTCTTATCTCTTTTAGATCAAGTCGAGCATGCAAACCATCCTTATTTTTACCTTCAATGTTTAACAAAGTGCCAATGATATTATCACACACATTTTCTTCAATATGCATGACATCAAGATTGTGCCTCAATAAAAAAAATTTTTCCAATAAGAAAGTTTGAAAAAAATACTTTACTTCCTCCAATTAAGCCATGTCTCTTTATCTGTCGCTGATTTTATGTTTCATAGTTTTTCCAAATGTTACCTGTTTGACTTTAGACAACTGATTTAACACTTCCTCCCCAGAAAAATACTTAGGTGCAGTTCTTGTCTCTTCTTTCCCATTAAAAGATCTTTTATCCTTATGCCATATGTAGTTAATAGATAAAAACCATCGAGCACACATGTAAGAAAACTTTCGCCCATATTTTAGTCTGACCGAAGGTGTTTCCTTATTACAACATGGGTGTTGGTGTAATTTTTGTTAGACCGGGTTTGAGCGTACCAAGGGAGACTAATTATCTAAATGAATTCTGACTTCTTCAGAGGGTGTGGGTTCCCAAGCGCCTTTACCATAATTTGCTTGAATTCTAATAAGTTTGTAAATTGTAATAGTAATAATTGATGAACAGTAATTGTAAAAGAAAAATTTTCAGGACGTAATGATAAATAAGCTTAGGGAAATGATAAACCTGAATTGTATTTAAACAAAAGAAAATACAAGATTGCCAAGAAAAGTATACAATTTGATAAAAGCTAAAGAAAATGGCTATTAGATTTGATAATTTGCTAATGATTGGCTTATTGATTTTTTTATGATTGTTGATGTGTTGATATATAGCACCCTCAAGTACCACATATACGTGTTCATAATATTGATCATACAAGTGGCAATGCGAAAATTTTTATAAAATATAGGCGTATATATATATATATATAACTATTGTTCAATACATTGAAAATATTTAACACATATTTTATATGATGTTAAAATATACAAATGGACTCAATTTTCAAAATACTCGAATGTCATAATGATGAAGATGGAAATGACTACACCAAGCTTTCCTTGGACCCACCTGAGCTCTCTACAAGGGCACACTTCAACTCTAGTTAACTATGCCCTGAAAATCACAATTGCAAAGGAATGAGCTTGCAACTCAATAAGCAATTATTAATATAATCCAATATATAATACTTCTCAAAAACTAATTAATAGAAATTAGTCAAAACAATTGAAATTTTGACTACACGGTCTGAGACACGCCCGTGTCTCAACCTGTGTACTCCTCGGTCCCAAAACACATTCATACACACATCTATGAACATGCCCATATTCTTACCCGTGTGTCTCTCGGTCTAAAATGCACCATTCCATAATTTTATACACGACTATGGATACGCCCGTGTACCATCTCGTGTTCACCTCGATCAAAAACACACATTAATACAAATCTGTATATGGCTGTGTACACGCCCGTGTATGTACTCGTGTACCTCTCAGGAAAAATTTGCAAGGTTATACACGACCATGTCTTAATCCTATGACAAGCCGTATCTTAACACACAGCTCGAGACATGTCCGTGTCTCAGTCCATGTCTCTAATTTAAAAATCTATTTATACAACATTTCAATTTAACCATAACCATTCATATTAACATATCATCAACAACAAACTATTAATTGATAATTTATACTCATATTACACTGAATCAATGTAAATACAATGTATGCATGCATGATTATGCTTGTTAGTTATCTAGCCAGAGTCATCATCACACGTTTCATACACGAAGCACACGTTTGCTTTATTCCTCACATAATTCATATTTTTCACATTTTATTTTTTTATATACAAGTGGCCATTCCTGAGACTTTTTGCCCAGCTCAGTCTCAGATCTCACATGTTTATATTCCTCACACGAATGGCCACATCTGAGACTCTCTGCCCAGCTCAGTCTCCACTATCACACGTATACCTTATATTTCCTCACATTAATTAAAATGCATATGAATATATATTCATCACAATTCATTATTCATCTTGTTTCTCATCATTTCCTCATTCTCACACATTACATGTATAACCATACCACATCAAGTGGCTTGCATTATTTACAATTCTCATAACATATTTTCAAAGCATTCCATATTCTCACAAACAATATATACAATACAAAAATTATTCTTGCCACCATAAATAGTATACACTAACCAAATATAATCAAACAACTATAGTTTTATGAAAATTACTATATATATGTATTATATTAACAATTACTTACCAAAAAGTTACAACTCCTTCTAAAAAAAAAACTCCTCCTATTGAGTAGGTTCTTCTCTACCTCTTCAAACTCCTACATACATTCATACATCAAATTCAATAACCAAACATAGTAATTCACCCTAAACTCACAAAGTGCTACTAAATGCCCAAAAATTCAATATAGCCTAAAGATGCACCCACAAGTCCAATAACCCCCAAGTTTCTACTGAAGTTAGGGTTATGAATTTACTGCCAATTCCAACTAAAATTACTTAATTCGGACAACTATATAATTAATTATGGATTTTTGATGCAAATCAGGCAAAATAGGGCTGACAGCAAAAGTAAGAAAATGTCGAGCCCTATCAGATAAAATTAACAGCAAAATTAGCTCAAGCTCAAAATAAAAAAGTTATAAAGGACTCCTTGAAGTTTTCATAGAATTAAACCTTGCTTAATTTAAAGTTCTAAAACTCTAGATATCACCATATAACCAATACACTAGAAAATTCACAAACTAACCTATATACTACTACTGTCATGTTTGATATATAAAGTTTATGATACTCTTAAAAATTATAGATACCTCTACTAATTACTAAATTAATATAAACTCTACATATATGAGTCTACTTTCATTTTCAACTAAAATCATACAATTAGTATATGTAGAGAATTAATTATGGATATTTGAATCCATTTAGGTAGAATAAGGCATTAGTATAAGAAATAAAATGTCTGGTCTTATTCGACCCTCTTAACAGCAGATTCAATTAAAGCACAAAACATAAAAATTTTAGAGGACTCTCTGAAGTTTCTAAGGAGTCCAACTATTCTTAAATCAGAGCTCTATAGCTCAAGTTATGGTCAAAACAAAAGGACTGAAAACAGAGGAGGCAGAACCTAAAATTTCTAAAATTATAACTCAACTTAAATCAATCTAAAAACATAAGGAAACTTACCAATTAGGTCTTCAATGGATTTAAGACCTTTTAATGCTTCTCAATTGTTAGCTTAAATAAGATCAATAACCCTCCAAAATATATCAAAAACCCTCTTCTTCTTCTTCTTCTCCAAAAATCTCTACACTCACACACTAACATACACACACATATACACATATATGCATATATATATACTCTAACCATTCAAACTCCACCATTTGCCCCCTTCTTAAAGTCTTCTCTAATAATTACATATTTATCACTTAAATAATAATAATAATAATAATAATAATAATAATAATAATAATAATAATAATAATAATAATAATAATAATAGATAATAGATAATAGATAATAGATAATTATCACAAAATATCCTCACAAATCCTCCTAAGCTCCTTAAAATAACGGGCATATTACACAGTACCCCATAAATTTCTATTGTGACAATTAACTCTATATAATTTAATCCCTCTCCACAACACATGTAACATCTTAAACTTAAATGGGATCCACTATCTTATATGCATAAAATGCAATACATACGTCATAAATATGTATGCTAAAAGGTAGGTGTTACAATGTGTCTCCTCCATGTTGTCGCTTGCCTTCTTTTTATACTTCATCAACTTTATACAGAAGTTCAAATCTCTTTTTAATTTTTTCAATAATTCCCTTCATAAATTTTGTAACTTCTACGTCACTTGAATTACCCCTACAAATTCATCAGCTGTTAACGTTTCCCTCTAGTTCCCTCTGGAACTTTCTTCCAGCTAACATTTAAATTCTTCACCAAGTTAAATACAATTGGGTTGGGCTTAGTCAAATGGGCCATCACTGGGCCTAAATTTAATATTGGACCTAAAAATTAATATTAGGTATAAACAATGCCCTTCACATATAATTAGCTTAGGCCAAGCCCAATGCTAATGTATATGTAATAAATAGCTTCACTTTTTACTTTGCTCATTTGTGCCTTCTCTCATTCTTTTCTTTCAAAAATCATGCCTAGACCTAAGGTGAAATTTAATGAATTTACCATGCATTTTTATCAAGTTATCCAACCTCAACTCTACGCACATGCTCAGATCAAAGCAGAGCAAAAGTGAGCCCAAGAACGAGTTCTAAATAGGCAGGAATGGGCTAAAAAATATTCTAAAATTTTGGCCTCTGATAATTTTCCTTCTACATATCAAGTTCAAAATTCAAACTCTGGAGGAAATAAATTTTCTTCCCATTTTAGTGCAGAACCCATTGAGGAATTTTTTCAAAACCCTATCAGAACCCAAAAATTCTTTCAATTCCTATTTTAAATTTTCAAAAACCTTTCAATCAAAACTCATTACCTCCACTCTCTTCTCCTTCCTTTTCTTTCTCTTCCTCTCTTTCTACACCCATCGTGCTCGAGCCAACCACCATCCCTGCCGCTTATCATGCCATTACCTACGCCTGATGCCACTAGCTTACTATCGCTAAGACTACTGCAGCCGAGAGAGGAGCCATCATCGCATGAGAAGGAGCTACAGTCGCTGCTGAGGACGATGCCGATGGTAGTGTCGGTGTCATTGCTGTCTCCGGCGTCACTGCTGCCTCGGCTGAAGATGATGCCACCGCTACTGTCATCTTCGGTAATACTGCTCACACGAAGGAGGAAGAAGCTGCCACTGCCGGACCTATTGTTGCCTCGGTTGAAGACGACATCACTGGAGCTGTTGGTGCCAGCATCGAGCGAGGAAGAGAAGTCGCCGCTGCCTTGGTCCCCACCACTTCCGCCAGCACTGGTGGTGGTCATCTCAATGGTTTTATAGCCTTCTCTTCTACCCCCAGTTCATTCAGTACCCTCAAAAAACCTACACTCAAGACTTATACCAAGAGAAAATGACACCCAAATAACTCTTTTCATTTTTTGTAGCTCTCTGTTGAGTGTGGATTATAGATGAATTATGATATTGTGATAAATTGAGCATTATGTTGTGAATATTTTTGTGGATGTATTATGTTTCTGCAGGTTAAAATTGTAAAAATGTATGCTTAGAAATATAAGAGAGATGCTACCCAATCTTTGTCTTACATAGATGCTCTAATTTGATGATAATTTGCTATAATTTAAAAAATACATGTTATTTCCTCCTACTGCATCCAGGGCTTAACTTGTATATTTTTGCAAGATTTAATCATGAAATTAATTATTTTAGTAATTAATCATCAAGATAATTATTTTTAATAATTTTCGATCTAATTAAAAGAAATAAACTTAATAACATCCTTTGACTCGACCAAAATTATACAGCAAATTATTTTTAAAGCCAATTTCTTGTTATTTCCTTAATAAACTGGCTTTTTAAAATTTATTCCTTATTATCATCCTTATCTAAGCATTAGTCCTTGCATTACCCCTTAGAAAAATATTAATTTCCATTATTTAGCATATTTTTGCCAAATATGTATCTTAACTTCACAAAACTCCAAGGCTAATAAGCATTTTAAGGCATTATCCACATAGATGTTTTAGCCCATTACCTCCTTATTTTCCTTTGCAAATATTATCTGATTTATTATTTTACATTTTCACACTTTCTGATCCCTATGCTCAATTCTGTGCTTTTCCTTTAAGAATTTTCTTGGGAAAATTTGGTGAAATAGCTTTCTTATATTATTCTAGCCCATTACCTCCACACTTTTCCCAGTAAATTTTGCTAAATCAGACCACTTTTATATTTTTACATCTTTAGCTTAAGTGCCTTAGGGAAATATCTCCTAACTTCCATAAACCTTGTGAAAATGACCCTTATATATTTCATTTCGTCAATTCATCAGTAGTTCATCAAGGATTTAAGTTAAATATTACTTTTAGCTCATTTCGGCCAATAAATCCTTGATTCCCCCAAGGATAACTTCTCCTTATCAGAACAAGTTATGTTTGTATCTTGTAACATGTTTCTTTTTATTCCGTGATCACAATGGTAATAATCTCACCATTTTCTCTTCAATTTTATCAGGAAAAATGTCTCAGGCTCCTGATACTTCATCCACTCCTCCCTCAGATCCATTACCCCATGCTTCTTCTTATCAGACTTCTCATGCAACTCTTCAGGTATGTACTTCCATTTCTCTCTATTCTTTACTTGTGCATTTTCATACCCTTGGCTTACACTTGTTTGTCATGCTGTTATATAGGATGTTGAATCTTGGTCCTCCATTGATGATGTATAGGTCATGGTGGATCTCAGCTACCTAGAGACTCCTTCAAAGGTTCCCCTTATCGCTTATTTGACTTTAGATGATGCTTCAAAGCTAAGGATTCATTGAGGACTATCATTAGCTTAGAGATGGGTACCCTCCAGAAGACCCAGAAATCCACAGTTCTTTTAGCTCTTATCACTTTGGAGCAGCATTTCAAGTCAGCCACCATTACTACTTTGAAGAACCAGATCATATGAAGCTTCTTTCGCTTGGAGGAGTCTAGTGCAGCTCACTTAGTAGTTTATAGCCATCTCAAACTTCTCCACCAGGAGAAAGATACCTTCTTTGCAGAGTAACTCAAGATGAAGCAAATTAAGGAAGAAGAAGCAAAGGGAAAAGTAGCCTTCCTCCAAGTAATCTCCAAATACCAGGATGCAGTCCAGAATGCTCAATCTATCAAGAGATCTTTGGAAAGTAAGAAGGAAGCACTCAAAGAATGGCTGAGCTAGGAGGAAGAGGCTATGATTACTAGGTAAAAGTGCCTAGATATTTGGGAGGACTTCATGGGCTTCGACTTTGACTCTCCCTAACTTGTTTACACTTATTTACAAACTTTTATAATGTTATGATGCATGTGATGTTATCTAGCACTTTATACCTTTGATATTGATCATTTTGGAACATGGATATTGTGATGTATATCCTTTTACATATGACTTTTATATTATGGCTATCACAACGCTTATTTTTGCTTCAGTTCATCTCTGCTGAGCATATTTTTATCTGTATCACTACACATAGCACACTTTGTACCACAACCATTCATTTTCATTATCAAACAGCCAATTTTTAGTAAAAATACTGCCAAAATTTTGTAAAATTACTATTCACTCATAAACTAACAAACTTCACATAAAACAAAAAAAAAATAATAATACACCAAAATTTAGTAAAACTAAATTTTATTTATTTACAGTGGCTATCAAACTAACTTTCACACCTAAAAAAGTAAAATTTTACCACTTTATGTACTAAGTGGCAACCTTCTGGCTTGAGGTCAGTTACTTTTTTTCTTTATTCTCCTTTCATTTCCTGCACAGTGAGAAATATTTCAACACCACTTTCCTTACTTGGCATTTTAGTACAATCCCCTGCAACATAATTATTCTCTGAACCTTCTATTATGCCTTTTGCCCTCCGAGTATCTATAATTTTAGTAGTATTTTTCTCAGCCTTCTAAATCATAAAATCTTCTTTTTTTAGCTCGAATTTGGTTTTAGCCTCATGTTGAATCTCCTGCTCATTTTGTCTCCTTTCAGGTTGAGAAAATTTATGATACTCTACCCTATGCCACTGCTTATTTAGTGGAATAGATGGGGGCACCACAAATCTTGGTTGCTTCCTGTTGAATTTTGGTGGTAGCCTCCTACCATCCCTCATAGGCTTAGATTTGTAGTTGTTTCTCAATATAACTAGTGTAGGAGGCTTTTTCTCTAGTGCTGAGAACCTCCTCTGAAGCACTAGTCTCCAATAGCTTATGAACCTATTAGAATTTATATTGGAAATTTGAACCACTTTCTCTTTTTCTCTGATTTTGTTATTCAAATCCACATTGATAGGGTCGATTAATACCACTGGAGCCTCATTTTCTACCTTTATGTTTGCTTCCACTTTTGGGGGTCGGGAAGAAGGCACACAGTCAACCTTCCCTTGGGAAATTTGCATAGGGTCCTAATGACATGACATTTGGCCTTCAAGATTCTGCACTTGGCCATCAGGAATTACTATTTCATCAGATAGAATATTATCCTCCGAGCCTTGCACCTAGTTTTTAGAATTTGGTGGTTGGCCTTAAGGAACTTGTAAATTGTCCAAGTGAATTGTTTGTCCTTGGGGTAGTGGTACCTGCTCTTGATGAACATTGCCCCCCGGGCCTTTTTCTTTTTGAGCACCTTCATGTTTGTGAGTTCCAAGCTGAGGACTTAGATTTTTCTCATCACCACCAATAATCTGATCTCCATCATTAAGCTTAACAGGAGATAAATGTCTGGATTCTTCATAGGGTTGAATCATCACTTTTGGAGACACTTTAGGATTCCTTTGCCTCAGATTCTTTAGATAGGCTTCACTCAACTTGGTAAATGAAGTTACTATCTTTTGCGAACTCTTGTTAATAGCACGGAAATAATTCTAAAAAGTACTATTCATCTGTGCTATCGAGTCTCGGACCTGCTTCATTTCTTCTAACAAGATAGTTTGGGTATTAATGCCCTCAATAGTAGTTGCAATAGTATTAGAATTTTGGCTTGAATAGCCATAAGTTAGTGCCTCGGTCCAAATTTGATTCTGAGGCACTCATCCTTTATAAGTTTGTTGCATTTGAGCACCTATTTTTATAAGCGTATTGGTCTGATTACCAACCCAAAAATTTATTTTTCCATTTTCAAAGTTGAACATTCCATTAGAATGGGTCCCACCAAGTGTGCTAAAAGATTGTTGGTATAATTTTTGTTAAACTGAGTTTGAGCGTGCCAGGAGAGACTAATTCCGCAAATGAATTCTAACTTCTTGAGATGGGTGTGGGTTCCCAAGTGCCTTTACCATAATTTACTTGAATTCTAATGAGTTTGTAAATTGTAGTAGTAATAATTGATGAACAGTAATTGTAAAAGGAAAATTTACTAGAGGTAATGATAAATAAGCTTGGGGAAATGATAAACCTGAATTGTATTTAAACAAAAAAAATACAAGATTGCTAAGAAAAGTATAAAATTTGATAAAAGCTAAAGAAAATGACTATTGGATTTAATAATTTGCTAATAATTGGTTGATTAGTTAATTGATTGTTTGATGATTGTTAATGTGTCTTCTCCATGCTGCTGCTTGCCTTCTTTTTATACTCCATCAACTTTATACAGAAGTTCAAATCTCTCTTTAATTTTTTTAATAATTCCCTTCATAAATTTTGTAACTTCTGCGTGGAACTTTCTTTCAGCCAATAATTAAATTCTTCACCAAGTTAAATACAATTGGGTTAGGTTAGTCAAATGGGCCATCACTAGGCGTAAATTTAATATTGGCCCTAAAAATTAATATTGGGTATAAACAATGGGCAAGCCAACTTTCCCTTAGTACTCCACCCTAACAAATATGCATATGTTGGAAAATCATTTATAGTCCATAAAAGTGCAGCACACATGCAAAATTCTCATTTTTTGTAGCATCATAAGAATTTACACTATAATACCATAACTCCTGCAGTTCCTCTATTAAGGGTTGCAAGTATACATCAGTATCATTCCCTAGAGCTTTTAGTCCAGGTATTAATAAAGATAACAAGCATTATGGTTGTTTCATACATAACCATTGAGGTAAATTATATACTATAACAACCACTGGCCAAGTACTATAGGAAACACTGAGATTACTAAAAAGGTTGATACCATCAGTTGCTAATCCAAGTCTAACATTACGAGGATCTTTAGTAAAGCCTGGATTCAATATATCAAAAGTTTTCCATGCATCAGAATCTGCAGGATGTCTAAGTACCCCATTTTTTTGTCATTGAAAATGATGCCATGTCATATTAGATGCAGTCTTGGATGACATAAATAACCTCTAAAGTCTTGACTTTAAAATGAAATAATGCAGTACCTTTCTTGGAATTTTTTTTTCCATTTTTACCATGATTAGCTGTATTATTTCTATTATTATCATTAATCTTCCATCTACTCTCACCACATACCTAACAGTTATCAGCATTTGCATAATCCTTCCAAAACAACATACAATTATTTTCACAAGCATCTATAGTTTCATAATTAAGGCCTAAATCATGAATTATTTTTTTGGCTAAATAAAAACTCTCTGGTAAGGTTTCACCAGTAGGAAGTGCCTCCTTAAACAATTGCAGTATACCATTAACTGCTTTATCACTCAATCCATGAAGGCACTTAATTTGAAATAGTCTCACAATCAATGATAATTTTCATAATTTTTCACAACCTGGATAAAGTTGGCATTCAACATCCTTTAACAACTTATAAAACTTTGAGGCTTCTTTATTATACTTAAGTGGATGTTCATACTTAGACTTAGAATCATCAAATTCAATATTATCATTCTCAAAAGGTTTAGGATTAGCAACATCTTCCATTATGTCAGTTATTGTGTCATGTCCAAATGCATCATGAACAAGGCCAATCATATCATCACAATCCTCTTCCTCTAGTACGACTTCACTAGTACTATTTTTCTCATCAGTGGCAATTTCACCATGATATAACCATTTAGTATACCCTTTTACCATTCCATTCATTAATAAATGATCCCAAACCTCATCTTTACTTTTGTGTAAAAAATTATTACACTTTTTGTAGGGGAACAGGATGACACCTTCTAGTTTATTATAAGCAAAAGCAAATTCGATAAATTCTATGGCTCCTTTTATATATTTAAAACTCAACTTATCTTTACACTGCATCTATTCTTTATCCATTATATCACCTGTAATAGCAATATAATGATATATATGAATTTATGTTTCAACTCTATTTTATCAAGTATGTCATTTGAACAGGACAACTTTTGTAATCACTATGTTTAAATAAATCGTAACTAGACAATTTCATTTTATACATCAGTATGTGATGTGTGGTGTTGAAAAAACTATATTACAATATGATTAATTAACAAGTCATATATATTTACCTTGATTTATGACAAGACAAAATAGATGAGACCAACTTAACTGCTGATGACAGTGGGATACAACAATAAGAAGGTAGTATATATGTATTAGTGCAATTTTTATTAGATCAGGTTTGAGCGTGCCAGGGGAGACTAATTTCCTAAATGAATTCTAACTTCTTCAAACAGGTTATGGATTTTCAAGAGCCTTTATCACAATTTGCTTGAGTTCCAACGTATTTTGAAATTTGTAGCAGTAGTAAATGATGAACAGTAAAATAACAAATAGTAGAAAATAATATTTCTATTAGGGGTAATGTTTAATAAGCTTGGGGATATGACAAATATGAATTAAAATTTGGTAAAAGAAAAACAAAACTGCTAAGAAAAATATAAAAATTTCTAAAAGCTATAGAAAATGACTACTGGTTGATTGATGATTGATGATTTTTTGCTGATTGTGTCCTTCTACTTGGTTCCACCTTCCCCTTTTATAATCCATTAACTTCGTACAAAAGTTCAGGAAGTTCAAGCTCCTTTATTTTTCAATAATTTCCCCCCATAAATTTTGTAACCTCTATGTCTTTTTGAACTACTCCCACACAACTAACAGACCCTCTATTAACTGTTCTATAATTTTCTTGCTTCTTTACTAAGTCTTCAATTTTAGAGAAAATTCTAAATAATTCATGCATAGACATCAGCTCAATTCTTGATTTTTCCAATAACTTTTAGAAGATTCACGTGTTCTTTAGCTTTTTTAGCTTGTAAGTTTTAATTTTCCCAAGCTCTTCCTGTAACATAAATCTTTTTCCCCAAGTACAAAATCTACAAATTTTATGAGTTGGGCTTTTTATATATTAATGACCCAAAAATTTATATTTGGGCTTAAACAATATGCATGACCCAAATTTAATATTAATGAGACAACTATATATAACTAAATGTTTACATCTACTCCTTAAAGGTACAATCATACCTCAGCCAAAAGATCAATGAAGGAGCGAAACCAAATGTCTCCTTTGTGTGAAAGAAAGAATACTAAATTATCTGCGCATGCAAATAATAAAGTATTCTTAAGATTGGCCTCATTAAATTATATTAAAGTAATCACCATACATTTAGATTTATCTTGATATACAAGTATTTTTAATCTTTACTTATAGTTTCATAGTACTGCCTTATGTAATCAAATTATTTATCTTTTATTTTTATATTTTCTGATGCATTTGTTTTACGAATAAAAGCTAGGTAACAAACAATTGTTAAAATATTTCAATTGATGAGTAACTATTTAATTTAAAAGATCTAAGTTATTATGTATTTTAATACTTACACTCTTTAATTTCATAGAAATTGCTTAAATAAAATCTATAAATGATAATTTCATGAGTTCTCCAATCAAAAAGTGGGCATGACAAAGAAGAAAAAAAATATAATTTATGAAATAAGTGGCAAACCTCAATTAATTTTTCAAGCCTTGATTATAGTAATTCTCCAAAAAGAAGAAATATATATGAAGCTGTACTTGTTTGATAATCAAACTAATAAGGAATTTGCTAGCGAAAGAGAATAATGAGCGTTGTTCTAATGGAATTTATTTTTTGGCTTAGATGGGAGTGAAATCTGTTCGTTGATGGGAGTGCTTTCTGTTCGTTGAGGGTAACAAATAAAGTCACCGTTTCACTTTTTATTTTATTAATAAGTTTTCTTTTTTTCATCGATTGGCAGGATAAATATTAAAATAATTGCACACTCAATCAATTGATAATGTGCATATTAGTGAAAATTACTAACTAAAAAAAAAGAAGCATAGTCGCAATACTAACAGTGCACTTGATTGACCAAATCCCTGCCATCAATTAAGTATTCTTTATTTTTGTTCCCGTTTTGTGCTTAACTAAGAGGTTTCCAAACTTAATATTGTATAATTAGTCTACTAAACCCTTACAAACCTGTGCAATTATTTGTTCTTTTTTTTTCTTTCGGTTTTTTACAGTCCTTTTCCTTTTTCCTTTCATAATTTTGATTTATATCATCTTAATTAAAAAGTAATTCTTCATTTATAAAATATTTCATTTAAAGGCTTATTGTAGCACCCTTAAGTGCCACATACATGCGTCCATCAAGATTAAACAATATAGTGCATAAGAAATTTTTTTATAAAAGATAAGTATATTTATATACATAAAACTTTTATTGTATACATTAAAAATACTTCATAATATGCATACGTAGTTAAAATAAATGCTCAATGATGATATGGATGGACATGATTGCACTAAGCTTGCTTCTAACCCACCTGAGCTCTCAAGAAGACACCCTCAAGCACACTATCAACACGCACCACAAGCTAGTTTAACTATCTGAGTCCTAAAAACCACAATTACAAAGGAATGAACTTACGACTCAATAAGCAATTGTTAATATATGCAACAAATAAAACTTCTCAATAACTAATTAAGAGAAATTTAACTTAATTAACTAAAATATGGACTACACAGGAGTGTCTCTCCCCATGTAGTCTACTAGCCAAAATTCACAGTCAGGACACGGTTTGGAATACGGCCGTAATTCGATCCGTGTACCTCACTGTCCAAATTTCCATATGTAGACACGGCCAAGGACTTCCCGTGTCCTTGCCCGTGTACCTCTCTGTCCAATATTCAATACACATACACGGCCAAGGACACGCCCGTGTCTTAGTCCGTATATCTCACTGGACAAAATTGCCACCTTAAACATGCCCCGTGTCTCAACACACAGTCTGAGACATGCTCATATCTCGGCTTGTGTTCTTAACCTGAAATTCATTTGTTCAACATTCCAAGTACTACACAATCATTTAACACTTCAATAATATCAACAACAGCTAACATTTACTAACACATACATATTGATGTATATAAATACACATCAACACACAACCACAATCATCTCATCATTTCAAGTAATCCATAACCACATTTCATACCAAGTCCATATTCAATATTTATATAACATAATGCAATAATGCATTTTATGCAAGTTAGTTATCCGGCCGGCATTATCCTTACACGTTTCACACACGAAGTACACGTTTACTTTATTCTTTACATAATTCAAATTATTCACATTTTTATCATTTGTGGCCATTCCTGAGAATCTCTGCCAAGCTCAGACTCAGATCTCACACGTTTATATTCCTTACACATTTATCATATGAATGGCCACTTCTGAGACTCTCTGTCCAGCTTAGTCTCAGAATCTCACAATCAGTGGAGGCTCTCTGCCCAGCTCAGTCTCCATTATCACACACACACACACACACACACACACACACACATATATATATATATATATATCACATATAACTCACATTTCCTCACCAACAATCAATATGCATATGTTTCTCACCATCACAATTCAATATTCATTTCATTTCCAATAACATGGTGAAATCACAATTCATACCACATTATATGGCTTGCACAACATAAGTGTTATCATTCATAATTCACCACAAGTATTATATAACTCTTCTTTCCATAATAAATGGCACACACAATCAAACATAGATAAACAATTATAGTTACGAGAGAATTAGTATATGTAAGTATTGTATTAACAATTACTTACCACAAGGCTTCAAGTCCTTCTTAAATAAAACTCCCTCTATTAAGTAGGGCCTCCTCTATCTCTATTAGCTCTTACACACCACCATATAATAATTTCCACATATTAAACATCATACTTGCACCTAACCTCACTAGATAAAATTAATTGCTCAAAATTAAATATGACCTAGGGATACACACACAAGTCTAATAACTCCTAAATTTCTACTGAAATTAGGATTATGAGTCCACTTTAAATTCCAATTAAAATCACTTAATTCAGATAAGTGTGGAATTAATTATGGATTTTAGATTCCACTCCGCCAAAATAAAGCATCAAGGTGAGCAACAAAATGTCCGGTTATATTTGACCTTTTTAACATTAAAATCAGTTCAAACTCAAAACGTAAGAAATGTAAAGGACTCTCTGAAGTTTCCAAAGAGTCTAACCTTGCTCAAATTATAGCTCTATAGCTCCAGTTAGAGCAATAACAATGGAACTGAAAACAGAGGAACAAGACACGAAATTGTAACCAAGAAAACTCAACTCAAACCAATTCAACAACACAAGAAAACTTACCAAATGATGCTTCAATATATAAAAGACCTTCTAATGCTTCCTAAGGCAATGAATTGTTAGCTTATATAAGATTGAAAACTCTCCAAAAACTCTTCAAGAACCTCTCTTCTTCTTCTTCACCAAAAATCTCTATAAATCCCACTCTCTCACACACACACATATACACCCACACACTTCACCAATCATAAAATGTCAATTGCCCCCTCCAAAGTCTCCCCTAATAATTATATACTAAAAGTATATTTATCCCTTAATAACCACTAATATAATAATAATAACAATAATAATATACTCTAATAAAATATACCCAAATATCATCTTAAATATCTACTTAGCCCCTTAATGATATGGAATAATTTCTTTTGAGCCTAAAACTTTAGAAAGGTAACAATTCACTCCCAACGTCCTTTCCAATTTGGTCCCTCTTTAATATACATACTCATATCTAATGTAATGAGGTCCACTTATGCACTATGCATCATATGCAATACGCAATACATATGTTATGAATATGTATGAAAAAGGACGGGTGTTACACTTATCATCTATAAATTAATTTTATAGACCTTGAGAAATGATCTAAAATTAGAAAATGTACTCAGCTCCTAATTTCTACTTATGGGATTTCAATAGCATTAAGTTGTTTCATATAAATTTGCTATAAGTGTAGTACCTTTTATTTTCTTTTTTCCAAAGTTTTGTTTAGGTACGAAGATAATGAAGTAGTGTATTAAGTTGATATATGTTGAATTTAGCTTAATAATTGAATAAGATAATATCAATGGACGTTATAGTTTATATCAAAAAGAATATTATTCTTAAGTTTTCCCATTAAACAATCTTAAACACTCAATTATTTTATTTTTTTTATGATTATAATATAACTAAACAATATGATATTCAATCATCAATATTATAGAATGATTGAAGGGAACAAATTATCAGAATCAAACACATAAGAGAATTGATATTACTCAACGCTCGTCTACGCCTAAGGTTGTTAAAAAATCTTTTAATAAAAAATAAGATTTTTAGATCTCAACATTCAACGCAAGAAACTTTTACTATATTAAGTAATGCAATTTTTACAAAAAGAAAAAACTTTTAAGTGGTGCAAATTAAAGTATAAAACTTATGCTATTTAAAATGCAAAGTTTAATAAATTAGCAAAAATTAATAATATTTGTGACAATAATTTGATAGCAGTGGGATGGTGGTTGTAACTGCTATAGATAGTGTAGGAATGTGGCTGTGGCAATATATTATGGATAAAACTGTGATGAGAAGTAGATGAACTTATTAAAATGGTTAAACTGACGATTATAGTGGTTTATGATAAAGGTAATAAATTAAATGAAATTGCAATTAACAAATCTAACACAATAAATTTCAAAAGAAATTACAAATAAATTACTTTAAAAACAACTAGGATCTTATTAATGGATTATAAAGTGAAGTGCTCATCACATGTTTTTGATGCCATACGAGCTATAATATCAGCAAACATTGTCTCACTATTTGACACTTTACATACTTCAACATAATTAAATCATTCAACATATTTTTTTTGTTGATCCTTATTATTGAGGATGTCAATCAACTCTTGAGATTGAGATAAAAATAATACATCTTTCATATTATTTTTGTGTACTATACGAAGTCTATGATATAAAGCCAGGTATTCTGCATGTAGAGCATCATAACCTAATACTTTTTCTTCAAAAAAAAGTACAAGTTCCAGAGCATGTATCATGTACCACAACTCCTATTGCTAATTTCTTGCAACAATAACTATTATTCCATATCCTAGAAAATTCAATTTTAATTATCGAATTTAATGCCCCTTCTAAGTTGTTTTTTTGCAATAAATAATGAAAAATAAAACAAATAATTAAATAAATTTACAAAAGAAATTTAAGTGTAAAGGAAATGTAAAGTGAACAATCTTCATTATTATTGTTCTGAATTTGAGATTCATCAACAGTTGTTATTTTAGTATCAACATTAACATATACTAAAAAAAAACTCCAACATTATTAAATAAAGTTAATCATAGAAACAATAATAGAAAAGAAATTGTAAAAAGCAAAACCTTCTTTGTTCTTCTTCTCAATTTGAGATTGATCAATACTTGTTGTATTAATATCACCATCAATAAATGCTGGAAAAAACAACAAAATCTTAATAATTAGATAAAAGAAATATGAGATTAAAAAAATTGTAAAAAGAAAAGCCTTCTTTGTTGTTCTTCTCAAAGTGAGATTGATCAATAGTTATTGTATTAGTATCATCATCAACCAAATTAACCTAGTTGTTGATGATATAACCATCTTTAACATTTTATAAAAAAAGGCACATGTTAATCATAATAATATAAAGAATATTAAAAAAAAAAATTACTTACATAATACAGGGAACCATATTCTTGT
Source organism: Macaranga tanarius (assembly GCA_949673435.1). Taxonomy (NCBI): domain Eukaryota; kingdom Viridiplantae; phylum Streptophyta; class Magnoliopsida; order Malpighiales; family Euphorbiaceae; genus Macaranga; species Macaranga tanarius. The sequence goes on along the minus strand of CATIWO010138684.1, from coordinate 1,536 downwards.
TTATTCTAAAATTTCAACAAAAATTTTTCTAGAATCCATTATATCTCACAAAATTAACTTGAATTCAAGAAAATATGAATTAAATTTATAAAAATACTCATTTATAAATAGACCAGCTAAATTTGTTTGGGTAAATTTTAAGAAACAAAAAAGAGAGATAAAGATGATATGAGATATGATAAGATAAACTTGATATTCAATTATTATTTTATTAAATTTAAATTCTAATTGATTTCAATGGAATCCATATTCATTTTACCATGTTTTAGTTGCCGATAGTGATTGTTTTGTCTTCCTTTGCCGATTGTGCTTTGTTTTATGGATTAAAATATAAAATAACAATACTTATTTGCTTTAATTTAAATGTTTTGGATATATGATACAACCTTCTAGTTATCTAACAACTAAGAGCTGTAACAATCTATTGTAACCTTGCCCAAGAATCTATCTAGTATAAACTAAAAAGAATTAGAACCCAATAACTATCTAACAACTAAGAACTCTAATTATCAAAGGGTTGAATTCGCAACACGCTCGAAGTAAATTCGAAGATAGCTTTCGCAAGATTTTAGGAAAATTCAAATCTGAATTTGAAAATAATCAATATCAATCAATTTATGTAAAATAATATTTTTACAAGTATTTATAGACTTGTAGTCCTAAACCTAAACTGATTCTAAAAGAAAACAACTCTTTAGGAATAGATAACTATACTCCTAATTAGATACAAATTCTAATAAAGAAAATATAAATAAAACTCCTAATTAAATACAAAAATTGGATAGAATATCATTATCGAGACACCGGTGTGTAGCTAAAGACACAGGCGTGTTTCGACTATAATTTTGAAATAGAACGTTACACGGCCTGTTGCCTATTTGTACACGGGTGTGTCTGTGGCCCATGTACCCTACTGGTTATTTTGGGTACTTGAAACACGGGTATGTAGAAGTCCACACGGGCATGTGTCAGCTTGAATACAACTAACTAAGTTAACTAACTTAGTTTCTACCAAATTGCTTCCATCTATAGTTGTCAAATCGAGATTCAAATCGAGAATCGAAATTCCTATTTTGTGAATCGAGACTCGAGAATCAAATCGAATCGTAAGATTCGGTTCACGGTCATAATATTAATTGAAAATAATATATATATTCATATAAAAAGATATTTCCATTAAATATTTCTTAGTTATCTAACATATTATGTCATGAGAATTAAATAAAAATTAAATTTAAAAATACTTTTAATTGTTTTACTTATATTATTCTCAAATTAAAAAGTACCAACTTGAAAAAGAAAATATAGATTAACACACTAATAGGTCACTAAGAAAATCAATTCGCAAAATCATCGTCCGAAAGTTCAAGTGAATCAAGTCCATCATCTTCATTATCCTCTTTGTCTTGTAATATAGTCAAGTCCTCTTGCTCTCCTTCATCTTCATTTCCTTCCTCACCATTATCCATAGTTAAATCATCAATCACTTCATCTTCAACAACCGTTTCCTTTCCTTTTCTATCATGCTTTAAGTTT
>CATIWO010138679.1:0-21607 GCA_949673435.1 Macaranga tanarius | reverse complement strand
ATTCCAAGGTGTAAAACACATTCTTTCACATATATTTATAGTTTTAAAATAGTTTTATATATGATTCCACTCACCTGAGTCTGCCGCACTGAAACCTAGTCGGCTGGCCTTGCCCTAGCCTCAACGGCTCCAAATCGATTTAATCCTAATATCCGTCAACAAACTCATCAGAAAACCATCTTAAAACTCATTTCTACTCAACTTAAGTTGGTCTACAGCTAAAGGATAGGTTATAGGACCCGAAAAATGGTCCAAAAATACGTAAAACTGAGTTTCGGAGTGCAACTGGCCACTGAGGCGCCACCAGAATGCACAGAGGCGCACGCCTCAGTACAGAGGCGCCCCAGAGAAGTGAAGAGGCGCATGCCTCATTGCCCAGGGGAGTAAAGAGGCGCACGTGCCAAAAGAACGGGCGCAGAGACACATCCACAGAGGTGCACGCCTCTGCGCAGAGACGCTGCACCTCTGCGTTCCAGAAACGCAGAAACCCGTAAATTAACACTCAAAAATTACTAGAATTGATCCACAACAAGTCTAAACACAATCCTAAGCATCTCAGGGGTTCCAATTATGCTCAAATACATCAATTCATGCATCAAAACTCAACCAAACATCCAATTAGAGCAAAATTCAAGAATTTGAAATAAAAATTAAAATTTAAACCAAAAACTTACTTGATTTTCTTTTGTATATCTGAATTTTGATAAAGGAAGTTTTGAATTATTGTTTAAATCCTTAAGCTTGTGAAAAAGAAGAAGAAAAAATTGAAGAAAAGAAATAGAGAAGAAGAAGAGAAAAATGGAGAAAAGAAGAAGAAAGAAAGAAGAAGAAAAAGAAGAAAGAAACGTAAAAGATATGGATTGCTACAGTAACTTCCAAAAATAATTTAATAAATTCTTTTTTTTTTTCTGAAAATGTAAAATATCCATTTTGACCCCTGAATGCTCCTTATGCACAAAACAAACTTCAGAACTTGAGGGTTGAAAATTTGTAGAGAGAGAAAGAAAAGAAAATGAAGAAGGAAAAGAAAATGAGGAAGAAAGAAGAAGAAAGAAAGAAAGAAGAAAAAGAAGTAAGAAATGTAAAAGATATGGATTGCTACAGTAACTTCCAAAAATAATTTAATAAATTCTTTTTTTTTTCTGAAAATGTAAAATATCCATTTTGACCCCTGAATGCTCCTTAGGCACAAAACAAACCTCAGAACTTATTTCTATAACAAATAAGTCCAAAAAACCAAGACTAGAACTTAAGAAAATCTAGAACAGGATGTTACATTAAATGTTAATTACATAGAATAGGATATGATATTTGCCTTTGTATGCCAAGGATTGAATATAATCATGAAAGTTATGACTTAGAGCTTAAAGAGTTCAAGTTTATGGCTTATTCATCCTTATGGTGGCTTAGAAATTCGAGGCTTGAAGATCTCATAGGCTAGGCCTATTTTGTAACTTGTTCTAAGTTGTTAGAATAGGTTATTAGGAAGCCTATGATCATTCCCTATTTGTGCACCATTGATTTACATGTGCAATGTATATATGTTATATGTATATTGTGGTATGCTATATATATATATATATATATGATATGTATATAGATGGATGATGGATGCCATGCAGTATATGTATATTGTGAATGGATGACTTGTAATGTATGTATAAGATATATATATTGTAAACTAGTTAATATGCAAAGTGAGACCTTAATTAAAGACCCAAAAAATCTTCCAATCAAATTTAAGTCTAGGCTTTCCATAAAAGCAATAACTTGTAAAGTTTTAGGCTTATATACATCGACTATGGATACATAGGGATATACATTTGCACAAAGAGATCTTTATAATGTTATTGTTAAACACGAGATATTATGGGTATATGAATACACTATATGCCAAGAATGGCAAATAGAAGTACCTGAGGTGTCTAGTGTTCAAATCTATACATTTCACTGATTCAATGGTGTGGACCTAACTAATGCCAAAGGCCAAGAATGACAATTAGGTGTACCTAAGGCCTGTAACATTAAGATCCAGACTAATGGAACCTTATATAAGATGTGATGAATAAGAGTTGTTGACTTATTAAATGCTAATGTTCTAAAAAAGGCAATTAGGCGTACCTGAGGGATAGCAGTAGTTAATTAAGAACTCTATTACCCACTAAAAATATATTCAACAAGGGATTTCCATTGCCTACTTGGAAGTGTAGGATTCATAAAGTTAGTGGGAGACTATTATGATTACAAACCAAATCTAATGGTAATCACAATAATATACAACTAATCAATCTTGTTACCTTTTATAGAAATTGATAATATGAGACCATCAAACCCACTCTCTATCATACTCGACAACAATAGGCTCATGGGGCCAAACTTTATTGATTGGCTAAAGATTCTAAAAGTTGTTTTAGCTTCCAAAAAGATACTATATGTACTAGAACAGAACCTTCCTGGACCCCTTCCTGAAAATGCTTCTTAAGAGGAGCATGACACTCTTGAAAAATGAAAGGATGATGACATGCAAGCACATTGTATAATGTGGGCTTCCATGAGCACGGAAAACCATTGAAAATATAAGAAGTACACTAGTGCAAGGGAAATCCTACTTCAAATACAAGAGTTATTTGGTGAACATAGTAGGACCGCTGGATATGAGATATCAAAGTGGTTGTTCTGTACTAAGATTAAGGAAGGAGAGGAAGTAGGAGCCTATATAGACTCTGTGATAAGATTAATAGAGGAGGAAGAGAGTCTAGATTTTACTATAGACTTCCATCTCCAAGTGGATTTGATCCTTCAATCCCTTCCCAAATCTTTTAGGCAAACCATTGCAAACTTCCATATGAGCAAGATAGAGTGTACTCTTTCAGAGCTAATGAACATGCTTGTGATGGCCCAAAAGGCCATTCAAAGAAGTGAAGGGAAGGAGGTTACTCTTATTGCTTCTTCTTAGTCTTCTTCTAGTAGGACTAAGAAGAAGAGCAATAAGAAAAAGAAAGCTAAGATAAGTGTTGTGAAAGTTATGGGAGGAATAGCCAAGAACAAAGGGAAGGCCAAAGTGAAAGATGACAAAAGCAAGGGAAAGTGTTTCCATTTTAAAGGTGAAGAACATTGTAAGAGGAAATGTTCTAAGTTCCTTTAGTCTCTTAAGACAAAAGCAAAGGGCAAGGATGGAGAAGGTGAGACTTTCTATAATTTATTTACTTCTAAATGTTCTAAGAGCTCATCTAATGCATTGATATTGGATACCGATAAAAGTTCTTATATTTGTTCATCCTTACAGGATCTAACAAATGAGAGAAGGTTGAGGCTAAATGAGGTGACCTTAAAGTATGAAGATGGAACAAGTGTTGCAACCAAGGCTACAGGATATACCTCTATTAATTTATATAATCATATTTTGTTATTGGAGGATGTATTACATATACCTTGTAATGCCCCGACTACCATCAACTATATTAGTATACATAACTAAAGAATGAATGATATCAAAGTTTTTTCTTCTAGAATCATAAAGGATCTCTTAACAACAATATTATGAGAAATAAATACTAAACTTAATTAAGAATAAGTCATTTACTCTTTATCTACAAATATGTATAATTATAAACTTTAGAGATAGTACACCTTAAATACATCTCTTTATACAATTTTGAACTTGACATACTATTACATAACAATTTCTAATATTATTCTCTAATACTTCTAGAAATCTCCATCTTAACTATCTTTTTGATCTGTGTAGTCCATTGCACCTATCATTTCTCAACTGCTAGCTAAGTAGATACTAATACCTATGCTGAAAAATTTAAAAATAAAAGAGTGTGAGTAATTTCGTACGAAAATTATCCAGTGAGTAGATAAAAATATAACATGAAACTTTATCATGAGAAAATCTCTTTATAATATTCCATTTATTACATTAATAATAATCAATTGAATTTAAAACATCTTTTCATATTTAAATAATTCAATTATTCAAATTATAATTTTATAAGAGTACTTTCTTAAATCATAGATCATAGAAATTTCCTTTTCTTTTATAAAAGCAATAGAGGCTCAAAAATTATATAATTTCACAAATAAGTTTACCATACTAAAGTGAATCAACTTGCCATATGAATTTATTATCCTAATCTCAACCATAAATGAATCTTTCCTATTTTAGGGGGTATATTAAAGCCAAATAAAATTAAATAAGCTCACTTAGATAATACACTTAAAACCTCATAACCAAGCTCATAATAAGAGCATCGTCAAAGTACACACTATTCATGATACTATAATCTCCACCATACTATGATTCACAATCTACTAAATTTCAAATGATATAAATCAATACACCACTGACTATGATGATGCTGCTTAAGTGTGATCAGCACTTAAGCCAATGATAACTCGAGTATTCAACTAACTTGATATATGTATCTGGCCCTAGGCATCAGCTATACATATATCTCGGTATAATATGTACTAGGCCCCTGACAACGGTTATGCATACTCCCAACTTATATTTGAGGAATGTGTACCCGACCCTTAGTAACGACTATACACTTGCCATAGTAAATTCGTAAGATAACATATGCATCCGGCCCCAAGCATCGGATATACCCATATATAGTAACATATGTATCCGGCCCCAGGCAACGGCCATACATATTTACCATCTCGCATTTATATGGTAACATGTGTGTTCGGCTCCAAGCAATGACTATACACATTTACCAATCACATCTACATGATAGCATGTGTATCCGGCCCCCAGGCCACGACTATACACACTTATCAACCCTACCATATCCCCGATATGGATTTACACCTATATAGTAGTATGTGTATTCAGCCTTAGGCTTTGACTATACACAACTACCTAAATCTTCCATGTTTCATACATAGAATCTCTAACTCTTAGTGCCATACACACTAAAGACTATAAGATAAATATAGGTGAAACTTTGAAAACCCAAATGGAAGTCTAAATGATTGAATTTGGACATTAAAATGGTGCTTGTCAAGTTAATCTAATAAAGACCTTATAGATCTCTGAGTCAGCTTCGATTTGATATATTATGGGCCCCGTAACTCAACCGGTGTCGAAAGTTAGATCCTCCTTAGCAACGCTACGCATCTCGACTATTCAAAATTCAAGTTTTAACTAAACGGTTGCAAAATGGGGTACGGAGACGTCCGTCTCAATCACAGAGGCACCTGCCTCAGCCATAGAGGCATGTGCCTCTGTACAAAGGCACCTAGCATAGCAATAGAAGCGTGTGCCTCTCTGTAGGGGCGCCCGCCTCCTCAATGGGTAGACGCGCGCCTGTTCATCTCTGGAACACGTAATTTAGCAGCAATTTTACATATTTTTTACCTCAAATCTCAATTTTACAACACCGAATGATTAGATATCATGAATAATACTTTGCAACATTATTCAGCACACTAGAAACTATCAAAATCACTCTAGATTTATAATTCAACTTCCAAACCCTAGGTTTTTCATATTATTCTCAAAATAAATATAAAAACATAGTTGAATTTGAAGCCACTCACTGATTTTTCCAGCTAGATTTGTTATTTCTCTTGTTGAAATTTGGATTCTTCTTCCAAGCTTCAGAGTACTTTTCTTCTTTTCTTCCTTTCTTCCTTCCTCTCTTCTTTCTCCTATCTCTTTTTCTTCTCCCTTCTCTTTTTTCTCTACAAACCCAACTTCTCCCCATTTCTTGGTCCCTCCTCTTTTCTTTCTTTATCCATAAATCCTTCTATTTTCTTTTCTTCTACTTAAGTCCTTATTTCCTTTTTCAATTTAATCCACATCTTCTATTATTAAATCTATTCCAATTTATCTTTTTCCAAAAATAAATTTTCACCACATAAATTAAATTTATATAATAAAGTTCTTAATTACTACTAATATTATTAATTATATTTTTGGAATACGGATGTTACAATTCTTCCTCTCTAATAAGAATTTCATCCTCAAAATTCAGGGCAACCCATTATGTCCCTATTAAACTTCTTAATTACTTAAATCCTTATCCTTTTCTTCGCTAAACATCACAACCACGACTCTATTCTTCAAGATTCTCTATATCACAACTCAATTTAACAATTTTCTCATTTGATTATGATACTAATCACATAATGTCTCTTACTATTAGCGACTATCGGTAAATTAACCTTTATATTTTATGATAAATGAGTTCTTAAATCGTGAACCTCAAGATCATGATTACACTTCATAGAATTCATCTTATAACACTGTGATTAATATCACTTTGGAATAACAATAATGAAATAATAAGAATACAAAATTGAACCTTCAACAATATTGCTAAGAAAAGATTTACACACACTATTGTATGCTAAATAAATACTTAGCATTTCCCTTTTATCATATCACTAGGTATAATATTTTGTATAACTCAAAAATTTGCCATTTCAAATTAAATTTCAAGTATTCAAATAACTTTCTAGTACCATGCTTCTAAACTATGGAATAAACACTAGAGTTCATAAAAATATTTACTTTTTATTTTTTATTTTACGATACTGGTTTTTCTCATACAAAGCCGTATTGAATTCTTGTCCATTTCTCACAAAAGCCATCCTTAGGTAAAATATGTATCCGGCCCCGAGCAACATATATACATATATCCTAGGAACTATTTAAATATTCCTCTGTGAATACTGGTTAAGTGGAAACTTTTCCATACAATTTTTTACCAATAGTAACTTTTGCTAAATTAACAATCATAATCAAAGTAAACACTTTCTTGCTTCATATCATTCCAAACCACACTTACAATTAACATAACTAACGTTATATTACTAGGATTATCTTATCCTTTAAAGAGTCTATCTTAAACATTAATTATACATCTATTGTATTATACATATTTGTCCCTTTCCTGCTTAGTTGCTGCAAACTCTTTAATTTGCTGAGCATTACCGACAACACTAGCTCCTTAAGCTGCAGGTCCTTTTTGAGATGGTCCCATATGTGCCCTTAATTCATTTTGCACTCTATTGAGGTTTGAGGGTCTACTTCCCCTCATAGAGTGTGAAGCACCCGATTCTAGTAATAACTGTTCTTCTAATATCCTCTCAGGACAGTCACGAGCATAATATCCTATCTCACCACACTGATAACACCGCACTTTTGTGCGTCTATTGAAATTTTATGTATGATGACTTTTACATTCATCACACCATGACGTTCCATATCTTTTTCCAACATCTACTTGTCCTAGTGGTGCCATCAATTGCCTTATCGATACTTGACTCCCTTGAGGTTTTCCATATCCATCACTTCTAACATGTTCTTTTGAACCAGAAGAAAACTTCATTCTCTTATTCTCATTCCAAAATTGCTTACTCATCTCCTTTTATTGCCCAGCTTCCTCTAACTCTTTATCTAATCTTTCTTACTCCATGGCTTTCTCAACCCAACCTCTAAAGGTTGTGCCAACATAAATATTTAGTTTACCTCGTAGGGATATATTTAATCCATCCCTAAACTTCTCACTTCTCATCTCTTTCATAGGATATATATCCTTTACATATTAGTACAAATCTTCAAACTTGTTAGTATACTCTCTGACAGTCATTGATCCTTGTACCAAGTTTACAAAAGATGCTCTCTTCTATCTTTGAAAAGTTTCGGTCAAATATTCCCTATTAAACTCTTCTTTAAATATGTGCCAGATGAAAACTTCTCCATACATGTTCCTCGCCCTAGTTAACCAATCATCAGCCTATAAGGCCATATATATTAGTCACCTTCTCCTTATCACTTAACTACAATGTATTGAAAGCCTTTTCCACTATTTTAACCCACTTATCTGCTTGTTATAGGTCCAAGGTACCATGGAAGTCGTAAGCCCTACACTTCTTCGCATGTTCAATGATATCCCTAGGTTTCCTATCCTTTTCACGTTCTGCCATCACTGTTGCCATTGTTCTAGCTAAATTAGTACCATCTACGTGTACTACTGGAGCTGCTAGCTAGTTCAGTATATTTACAGGTATTTTTGATAGTGGTGATTGATACACATTCCTCACTCTCTTAGGCACGTGCTCAAAGATTGATGCAGAGGCAGCTGACATAGAACTTCCTTGTAAACTATCAGTGTCAACATTTGGTATATCATCTCTCTCATTGCCAACAGAAGCTGAAGATGGAGATGATGCTTGTGGAAGTACTTGACCCCTAGTCGAGATGTTAGCTAACTTAACTAGCCTCACTCTATCAATTTGGACTTCACGTCCTCTGCCTCTACCTCTACCTCTACCACGACCTCTACCATGGTTCCTAACTAATCCACCTTTAGTTCTTGCCATTTTCTGAAAATAAAATTCAAAGTCTTTAAGAATTCTTATCATCACAATATATCCATATTCCACAATTAATATCCACCAACTCAATATTTTTTAATGTCTACAGAACCTAATAACCTAGGCTCTGATACCAAATTGTAATGCTCCGACTACCATCAACTATATTAGTATACATAACTAAAGAATTAATGATATCAAAGGTTTTTCTTCTAGAATCATAAAGGATCTCTTAACAATAATATTGCGAGAAATAAATACTAAACTTAATTAAGAATAAGTCATTTACTCTTTATCTATAAATATGTATAATTATAAAATTTAGAGATAGTACACCTTAAATACATCTCTTTATACAATTTTGAGTTTGACATACTATTACATAACAATTTCTAATGTCATTCTTTAATACTTCTAGAAATCTCCATCTTAACCATCTTCTTGATCGGTGTGGTCCACTGTACCTATCATTTCTCAGCTGCTAGCTAAGCAGATACTAACACCTATGCTGAAAAATTTAAAAATAAAAGAGTGTGAGTAATTTCATACGGAAATTACCCAATGAGTGGATAAAAATATAACTTAAAACTTTACCATGAGAAAATCTCTTTATAATATTCCAGTTATTACATTAATAATAATCAAATGAATTTAAAACATCTTTTTATATTTAAATAATTCAATTATTCAAATTATAATTTTATAAGAGCACTTTCTTAAATCATCGACCATAGAAATTCTCTTTTCTTTTATAAAAGCAATAGAGGCTCAAAAATCACATAATTTCACAAATAAATTTACCATACTAAAGTGAATCAGCTTGCCCTATGCCTTTATTATCCTAATTTCAACCATAAATGAATCGTCTCTATTTTAGAGGGTATATTAAAAGTCAAATAAAATTAAATAAGCTCACTTGGATAATACACTTAAAACCTCATAACCAAGTTCATAATAAGAGCATCGTTAAAGTACACACTATTTATAATATCATAATCTCCACAATATTACAATTCACAATCTACTAAATTTCAAATAATATAAATCAGTACACCATTGACTATGATGATGTTGTTTAAGTATGATTAGCACTTAAGCCAATGATAACTCGAGTATTTAACTAACTTGATATATATATCTGGCCTCAGGCATCAGCTATACATATATCTCGGTATAATATGTACTCGGCACTTGGCAATGGTTATGCATACTCCCAACTTGTATTTGAGAAATATGTACCCGGCCCCTCGAAACGGCCATGCTTACCATCGTAAATTCATAAGATAACATATGCATCCGGTCCTAGGAAATGGTTATGCATACTTACGATATGTATCTGGCCCCAAGCATCAGATATACCCATATATAGTAACATATGTATCCGGCCCCAAGCAACGGCCATACATATTTACTATCTCACATTTATATGGTAATATGTATATTCGGCTCCAAGCAATGACTATACATATTTACCAATCACATCTACATAATAGCATGTGTATCCGACCCCTAGGCCTCAGCTATACACACTTATCAACCCTACCATGTCCCCGACATGGATTTACACCTATATGGCAATATGTGTATTCTGCCCTAGGCTTCAATTATACACAACTATCCAAATCTGCCATGTCTCATACATAGAATCTCTAACTCTTAGTGCCATATACACTTAAGACTATAAGATAAACACAGCTAAAACTTTAAAGACCCAAACGGAGGTCTAAATGATTGGATTTGGACATCAAAATGGTGTTTGTTAGGTTAAACCAATAAAGACTTTATATATCTCTGAGTTAGCTTTGATTTAATATATTATGAGCCCTGTAACTTAACCGGTGTCGAAAGTTAGGTCCTACTTAAGCAACGCTGCGCATCTCGACTATCCAAAATTTAAGTTTTAACTAAACGATCGTGAAATGGGGTGCAGAGATGTTCGTCTTAGTCACAGAGGCACCAGCCTTAGCCACAGAGGCATGTGCCTCTATACAGGGGTGCTTGGCACAGCCACAAAGGTGTATGCCTCTGTGCAAGGGCACCAGCCTCTGCTATAGAGGCGCCAGCCTTTGTGCAGGGGTGCCAGCCTCTGTACAGAGGCGCCCGCCTCCTCAATGGGTAGACATATACCTGTTCGATCATGTGTATGCCTGTTCATCTTTGGAACACATAATTCAGCAGTAATTTTACATATTTTTTACCTCAAATATCAATTTTACAACACTAAATGATCATGCATAATACTTCACAACAATATCAAGCACAATAGAAACTACCAAAATCACTCTAGATTTATAATTCAACTTCCAAACCCTAGGTTTTTCATATTATTCCCAAAATAAATATAAAAACATAGTTGAATTTAAAGCCACTTACTGATTTCTCCAGCTAGATTTATTGTTTTCCTTGTTGAAATTCGAATTCTTCTTCCAAGTTTCAGAGCAATTTTCTTCTTTTCTTCATTTCTTTTTTCTTTCTCCTTTCTCTTCTTTTTCTGCAGACCCAACTTCTCCCCATTTTTTGGTCCCTCCTCTTTTCTTTCTTTATCCATAATCCTTCTATTTTCTTTTTTTTTCACTTAGGTCCTTATTTCCTTTTTCAATTTAATCCACATCTTCTATTATTAAATCTATTCTAATTTATCTCTTTCCAAAAATAAATTTTCACCACATAAATTAAATTTATATAATCAAGTTCTTAATTACTACTAATATTATTAATCACATTTTGGGGACATGGATGTTACATACCTAATGCCTATAAGAATATTATCTCTATCTCTAGTTTGACTAGTAGAGGTTATGAATTCGATTTTGGTAGAGATGTATGTGACATTTATTTTGGAAATAAATTGGTAGGCATGGGTTGTTTAATACATAGTTTATATTATGTTGATAATATGTCCAATAACATTGAGCCTCCAAATATTGTAAATACTTTGCTAAATGAAAATGCCTCTAATTTCAAATATTTGTGGCACTTGCGGTTATGTCATATTACGGAGGATAGCATCACAAAGATGGAAAAGATAGGAATCTTGAGAAATCTTAAGTTCACATCTAATTCAACTTGTGAGGCATGTCTTTAAGGCAAGATGACTAGACTATAATTTATTAGACAAATGGAAAAGGCTAAGAATATATTGGAAATCATACATAGTGATGTATGTGGACCATTTAGTGAAATGGCTAGAGATGGTTTCTACTATTTTATAACCTTTACAGATGATCTATTAAGGTATGGGCACTTATTTTTTATGAAGAACAAAAGTGAATTATTTAAAAAGTTTAGAGAGTTCAAAGCTCAAGTAGAAAACCAAATCAAAAAAAGTATTAAAATCCTACAATTGAATTGAGGAGGTGAATACTTAAGTACAGAGTTCATTGAGTACCTTAAGGAATATGACATTGTATCATAACTTACACCGCCAAGAATACCACAAATTAATAGTATATCTAAGAGACAAAATGTACCTTATTAGATATGGTACATTTGATGATGAGCTACACTGATTTTCCTATTTCACTTTGGGGTTATGCACTTCATACAGCCTTCTATATCCTTAATCATATTCCATCCAAGTCTATTTCTACTACACTATATGAGTTATGGCATGGTAAGGCACCAAGTCTTAAGTATGTTAAGATTTGAGGATGTCCAGCCTTTATCAAAAGATTAAAATCAGACAAGTTGAACATAAAATCAATTAAAGGAAGATTTGTTGAATATCCTAAAGATAATTTAAGATATTACTTTTATCTTTCTACTGAACAAGTTATTGTTGTAAGCAGAGATGCTATATTTCTTAAGAAAGAGTTTTTTAAAGAAGGTGGTAAAGGAAGGAATATAATGTTCGATGACGAGTCATCTAAGAAAGCCCAATAAATTAATCAAATGGATATTGATCAATCCCTAGAGCCTATTCCAATCGAAAGTGCCATTACGCCAACTCCTAGAAGGACTAGGAGGGTATCTCGTCTACTAGAAAAATACAGTTGCATATTCATAAAGAAAGCAATCATATTGATGATCCTACTTCATATGAAGATTATCGGATAAAGATTCTTCAAGATGGCTTAAGGCAATGAAAGTTGAAATAGATTCCATATATGCAAACTAAGTCTGGACACTTGTATATTCTCACAAAGTTATAGTACCTATAGGATATAAATGGATCTTTAAGAGAAAGATTGACACAGATTAAAAAGTTGATACTTATAAATTTAGGCTTATAGCTAAAGGGTTTCTCCAAAGGCAAGGGGTCAACTATGAGGAGACTTTTTCACTGGTAGTCATGTTTTAATCCATTTGGATTCATCTTGCTATAGCCGCACACTATGATTGTAAGGTTTGGCAAATGGATGACAAAATCACCTTCCTTAATGGTTATGTTGAGTAAGAGATTTTCATGGAGTAACCCAATGATTTTTAATCTAAAAATGGCTTAAAAGTATGCAAGCTTAATAGATCAATTTATGGTCTAAAACAATCTTCAAGGAGTTAGAATTATCATTTTGATGAGGCTATCCATTTTTATAGTTTCATTATGAATAAGGATGGGCCATGTATTTACAAGAAGGTTAGTGAGAGTTAATTCACTCTTCTAGTCTTATATATGGATGACATTCTATTGATTGGTTAGGTATGGTATCCACCTATCCAAGGCGATGTCATACAAGACACCCGAGGAGATGGAGGAAATGGCTAAGGCTCCTCATACTTCAGCTACACGAAGCCTAATATATTCCATATTGTGTACTAGGCTAGATATTATCTATGTTGTTAGTGTGACTAGCAGGTTTCAATCTAATCCAGGCTTAGAGCATTGGGTTGCGGTTAAGGCTATCCTTAAATACTTGAAAAGGATTAAGAATTTAGTCTTGAATTGTAGAGGAAGTGACTTATAACTTGTAGGTTTCATAGATTTTTACTTTCAGTTAGATGTGGATGATAGAAAATCTATTTCAGGGTTTATGTTCACCTGCAATAGAGGTGCAATGAGCCAAAAAAGTTCCAAGCCGAGTATCACTAATTATTCCACTACAGAGGCCGAGTATATAGCTGCATCATATGCTGCTAAGAAAGTTATTTGTATATAGAAGTTCATCATCGAACTAGGAGTTATTTCTTCTATTGAGTCGACCGTCCCTCTCTTCAGCAACAATAATAGAACCATTGCATTGGCAAAAGAACCGAGATCTCACCAAAAATACAAATACATAAAAAGGTATTATCTTATTATCAGAGAACTTATTAGAAAGGGCAATGTACTCATGCAAAATGTAGCTTCAGCCAATAATGAGGCTGATCCACTGACTAAAGTGCTCACTTAACGACAGTTAGACTGATATCTTGAGAAGATAGTTTTTAGATATTGTAGTGAATGATGCTAGTGCAAGTGGGAGATTGTTAGTATAGATGTGCCCTAGTACCATTCTTATATAATAATATTATACTTTTATCCTGATTGGTGATAAAATAATATTCATTAAAATTATGTGTTAAGTTTATTTAAATATTCACCCTTTAGTATTATGTTAAATGAGTTTATTATCAAAAGTTGATAATGTGAGTGATAAACTCATTTAGTACATATACTATAAATATCCATAGTCATTGGATTAATATAAAGGTAGTATTAATCCCTAGACTATCACCTTTGTCTATTTTTCTTGATCGGTATGTGATATTAATAGTAGGAGGTAATAAGTCTCATGCTACTTGATATGAAATATCAGAATAAACATGAATATTCATGTGATGGGTGGATCAAACTATGACATAAGATTTGTGATTGTATGGAAATTCACTTTTATCAACAATAACAATCTTGGACATAATGGCGCATATGGTCCTTTGACCTGAGGCGACACGGTCATCCACGTATGGTTGGCTAGAGTTTGTTACTACTTATATACTTGTACTAGCCACATATGGGTACATAGCATGTGGTGGCTCTAGTTAATTATATGTAGGGATGAGTGATCAACCAAAATAGAATTCATTACCTGGAGTGAATCGGGATAATATCCTATGCTATCTAAGTTATTTTTGATGAATAAGTAGCTGGCCAAATCAAACTCGACTTACCCGAAAAGAGTTTCGGTACTATAAAAGATTTTCTAGTAGTAGTCGTGTTTTATCAAGAATTAAACTGAAGATTAGGTCATATGATTAAGACAATTAGAGTTTGACTAAACCATGACTCTAGCCGATATTGGGAGCTTGTAATAAAGGGACTTTGAGTGCACGGTAATTATGTTTTATAGATCTTGTGAATCTATAGAAAATATTCATTTTTAATTGGATAGTCGTGACATCTATGCTAGGGGCCACTCACGACTTATAAGAACTAAATGTGATTAATTGGAATTTTTACATTTAGCATAAAAAGAGGTTTCCATAATATTAAGTGTTAATATTATTTCCTATTGCCAATTAGACTTGAACCTAGTAAGTCACACACATAAAACTTGCACCAATAAAGATAATTATTAATTTAATTATTAATTAAAGAGTTAATTTAATTAATTTAATTGGAATTATGCATGTGCATGGATTTAGCATATTCTGAAATCTAAATTCAAAGGTTAGGACTAATTGCAATTAATTAAATATTAATTTGGACTTAATTTAATATGTGATATTAAGTTCAAGGATTAAATTGATATTTACCTCTTATTGTAGTATGAATATGGGCCATAAGATGAACCATAAACATTAAATATAATGGATAAAATTTAGGTTTTATTTAAGAGTTAAATAAGCTCATGAGTTGTCTTAATTAGTTTGGTGGATATATATATATATATATATATATATATATATATATGTTTAAGAGCTAAACAAGCATAAGACCTTAGCCCAACTCATTTAGAGTTAATGAAGTCAAAGGCTAAGGTTATACTTGTAACCAAACTAATCTCACTTATTTAAAAAGCTTGCCTAAGTAAAAAGGTATGCATGCATATAGTTAGAGTATGAGACACTCAAAGGTACACATACACACTCAAGCTCACATATGCATGTAGCTTGAGTTTAAGACACTCAAGCTATTATCATTGTAATACCCGCCCTTTTCATATACGTACTTATGACTTGTTATGTATACGGCATAGTGGACCTAATATAAGTTTGAGTATGAGTATGAATGGTAGAGAGGGACTAGACTGTAACATAAGTTTGGAGTGATTTGTCACAGTTGAAAGTTTTGGGGTATTGTGTGAGATGCCCATTTCATTCAGGTGACAATTGGTTATTGTGGTGATATTTATTAGAGTATTATTATTATATTGGTTATTAAGGGATATATGTGTATTATTATTATTATGATATTTGGTGATAATTAAGTATTTAATGGAGGAAGACTTTAAGGGGGGCAAATGGTTATATTTGATTGGCTAAGTGTTTATGTGTGTATATGTGTATATGTGGTGTGTGTTTGTGTAGAGATTGGGAGAAGAAGAAGAAGAGTGTAAAGAGTGTAGAAATTTTGAGAGTTTGTGATCATGTTGTAGTTATCCATCCATTACTTTGAGAAGCATTAGAATGTCTTTCAATCCATTGGAGCTTAATTGGTAAGTTTTCTTTATGTTTTTAATTAATTTTGATTTGTTTTCCTTTGTATTTTAGTCTCAATATTTTGGCCATAACTTGAGCTATAGAGCTCTAATTTGAGCATGGTTTGATTCTATGAAAACTTCATAGAGTCCTTTAAAATGTTTATGTTTTGTGATTAAATTGAATCTACTGTTAGGAGGGTCGATTGAGGCTAGACATTTTATTACTCATGCTGATACTCTATTCTACCCAACTTGTTCAAAAATTTATAATTAATTCTCTGTATGTGTAAATGGTGTGATTTCAATTAAGGATGAAAGCAGACTCATTTATGTATAGTCTATATGAATTTGGTGATTTTAGGATGAGTCTATGATGTTTAAAAGCATCGTGAACTTCATGCATCAAACATACCATCAGTAGTATATAGGCTGGATTGTGAATTTTTTTATGTGTTGGTTATATATGATCTCTAGAGTTTTAGAACTCCAAATTGAACAAACTCAGATGCTCTGAAAACTCCAGAGAGTCTCCTAAAACTTTTGTACTTTGACCCTGAGCTGATTTTACTATTAAGGTTGTCTGGTAGGGCAAGACATTTTCTTGCTCATGCTATCAACTCTGTTTTGCTCGAATTTAATCAAAAATTCATAATTTATTCCATACATGTTCAAATTAAGTAATTCTAACTAGAATTAGAAATAGACTCATATGACTAGTTTCAGTATTATTTTTAGAATTTTTGGACTTGTGTGTGAATTATTTGGACACATTGAACTTTAAGCATCTAGTTGCCCTTTTGTAATTTTAGGGTGAATTGCTATGCTTGCTTTTTGAAATTGGCACATGATTGTGTGTAGGAGTTGATAGAGCTATAAGAAACCCTATTCAATAGGGGGAGCTTTTATTTAAGAAGGAGTTGAAGGCTTGAGATAAGTAATTATTAACATAATGCTTACATGAAGTAATTATAGTTATTTAACTATATTGATTTGTGTATGCCATTTAAGTGGCAAGCATATATATATATATATATGTTGTTATGAGAAAGCATCATGAATATATGTATATATATTATTGTGAGACCATTGAATGGTCGATTGAGCATGTGTAGTGATGGATTGTGAATATTGACATCTATGAGTGCAAGCCACTTAATGTGGTATGAATTGATATGCATTACTTATGAGAAAGGTCATTTATGATTCATTATGAGAAATGAAAATGATGAGAAACAAAAAGGAATGTTGAATTGTGATGATATAATTGTACATATGCATTTTGATATGTTGTGAGAATGATTGAAATATATGCATATAACATGATGTGAGGAATGTGAGGAAAACGTGTGTGTGTGGAGACTGAGCTGGGCAGAGAGCCTCCACGATCTGAGACTGAGCTGGGCAGAGAGTCTTAGATATGGCCATTCATATGAAATATATATAAACATATGAGATCTGAGACTGAGCTGGACAGAGAGTCTCAGGAATGGCCACGGGCATATAAAATAAATATATAAAAATTATGAAAAAGAAAAAGAAAAGTGAGCTTTGTGTGAAACGTGTGTGACGTGTGTTGAGAATTTTGGCCGGATACTAACTTGCATAAATATGCATTGTTGTACCATATTTGCATACATGTTAAGCACTATATTTGCATACATGTTGAATGTAAGAATAATGATGTGAATTGAATGTGAGAATTATGGTTATAAAAGATGAATGTGATGATTATGGTAGGATGTAGATATTGATTCATACACACTTATATAGCTATGTTAGCAATTGTTAGGTTGCTATTTATGTTATAGGATTGTGTTTGTGAAGCTTTTGGAATGTATGTAAATGGATTTTCAGGTTGAGGACACGGGTCGAGACATAGGCATGTCTCAAACCGTGTGGAAGAAGGGCGTGTAAAGCTCGAGTTAAATGTTGGCTGCGAGCAGACAGTGGCACTTGCTAGTGTCCTAGCGCTCACCAGCCAGTATGCCTACGAGCAGACGCTGGCACTCGCCAGATAGGCAGGTAAGGAAAAAGGAGACAGTCTGCGAGCAGACACTAGCGCTCACCAGTATCTGGCGGTCTCTAGTTTGGCCTGAATCATAAATGGTCGTGTAGTATATGGATTAGTTATTTTAATTTTTTCTTGTTAATTAGTTCTTGAGGAGAACTATATGTATGCTTATCTTAATAATTGCTTATTGAGTCGCAAGCTCATTCCTTTGGAATTGTGGTTTTCAGGCTTTAATAGATAACCTAGCTTAAGGCTTGATGATAGAAAGCTTGAAGTGAATTTAGTCATGAGCTTAGATGGGTCAAAAGGCAGGCTTGGTGTCGACATCTCCATCACATCATCACATAAGCATTTTGGCATTTGAGTATTTTGAATTGAGTTCATGTGTATATTTTAGTTTTATGTAACTTTACATTTTGGGTATTTATAATGTATCAAACAAGAGTTTTTGTATAATACATATATCTTTTGAGAAAATTTTCATTTGCCACATGTTTGGTTGTTGTTGGGATACTTGTATATTGTACCTGGAGGTTGCTACAATCATATGCATATCTTTCAGTTAGTGAGTTTTATAGAGACAAAAAGCTAATGCCCATTAGAGAGTTTTTAATATTCTTACAATATAGAGAGAAAAATATAGATAATTCCCAAGAGTTGAGATATCATCTTCTTCTTTATTCTTCATCTAAGTGTAAAGAATAATAAAATCACAAGTGTTGTGAGATCTTAAGCTAAAAGCCATTGTTGTATAAGAGTTGTACAAATAAATATTCATCATTGACATCTATTGGAGGTTGCTACAAAGTCCTACACATTCAAGTTTGGAGGAGTTCTAGCAAGTGTCTTGGCTCATCTTCAAGAAGAGAGGCTTACGGGTAGTTCTCCACCATCCTTGATATCTTATTAAAGCAACTTATATCTTTCAAGTTAGAGGCTTCACATTTTGGGAGCTTGGAGCTTGTATATCACAACAACCTAAAGCTTGTCAAGCATGCTACACACTTTAGGAGTTTGTAAGTGTTACTAAACTCTTAAATTGTAGGGCTTTTGACTTATGATGCTTTATATTGTTTATTATTTTAAAATATTGCATAGTTATGTAAATGTTCTTGTGATATGATCATGGGCTAGGTGAGATTCTAAATATTCATACAAGAGTTGCATGCGGTTAAAATTTTAAAATTTCACTTAATTCATTTTTAGTTGCTATGAATCTCCTTTCACTGTAGTGTCCGGCAAAAACCTGCTTGCTCATAGAGCGGTGTCATAAGTGAGTTGTGTGCATGTGTTAAAGCATTCAAAAGAGTGCGAAGTGTGTGTTAGTGTAATTCATGCAACGTGAGAGCAAAGAGTGCAAGTGTGGTACTAGTATGTCAGTGTTCTAGCAAGTATTCAAGGGCAAAGATAACAAATGAGTTTAGTGATACAAATATTTTTTTGTTGTAATAAGAAAATATTTTTCTTGTTCACCATTTGGTTGTTTATATTTTACACACTAGTTATTATTTTATTTTCTACACATACTGCTTAATAAGTATGTATCATAGCCGCTTTTAAATTCAACATCTTAGAGATGTTAATACACAAGAATAATAAATAGTTGTAATTAAATAAAAATAATATAATAATTTTAATTTCATTTATATAAATACACATCTGTGTACCGTACTAAAGCCTAAAAACTAATCCAACAATTTCTATCTCAATTTGTATAGATACACACATACATTAAAGAAGAACTCATAAATTATTTGAGCAAATTACTTTTTTTTTTCTGAAATTTGATCAAATTTATATTTTTATGACTCTTGCTTGAAATTAAAATTTTTCATCACTCAGTTTTAAAATAAGAACATAAAATAAGAATGTGTTAGTTATAAAATCACTGAATATAGAATATTATTTATTCATATAATAGTCTAACGTTAAATTAGTTATTAATAGAAACATCACTTCATAATTTCTTTTTGATGAACAAATTATAGAATTAAAACATAATAAAAGGGTGATTTAGTGGTAGAAATAAAATATAAGGGCATTTTAATTATAGCTACGCAAACAATAAAAATAAGATAAATATTATGACAATAAATCTTAAGGATAAGATAGTAATTCACTCTTTTTTTATGGATTGATGCATTGTTAAATTTTAGTATAAAAATAATATTATATAATAAAGAAAGTACTATTATTTATTATTAATTTGGATAAAAATAGAATACTCTGTAATTTTTCATATATGAATGCAGTTTTTATTTTAAAGAAAAATTATAATTTATCTTTAAAAAACTAAACGAAATAAATAGTCTTCCATCATATATAAATATATTCAAATGAAATGAAAAATTATTAAATAAATTATTATTTAATTATATCAATTAATTAATTATATATATATGTGTGTGATTGTAATATATATCAATAATTATAATTAAATAAGAACTAATTTAACGATTTCAATTTCATGTACAGGCACATGTATATTGAAAAAGTGACTCATTATAAATAAAATAATTAAGTTATATCATAAAATTATGATTAGCAAAATAAATCCCAGATGGTGACAACGCTGTCTTCAATCGTTTTTGTGTCGGTTGCATTTTTACGGAAAATTTTGTATGTCTAAACTTCTTCCAAATCTGCTATTTCAGATTTGTTAGACCTTTAAAAAAAAAATTCTTCATTGGCCTCCATATTTTTATTTTTTAAATATTAATTCCTTATACTTTTATTTTGCTAACACCAACCGGCTAATTAATATGAATTTGTAAATTTTTATCAATTATATAAATATATAAAACTTGTAAAGTATTATTATTAAATGCTAAACACTTATAACATCAAAACTAAATAATATAATTGTAATTTTTTTATTTAATAAGTTTATCTAATTTTTTATGAAAAAATTAAAATTTTATTTTCACTCATTTTAAGCAAAAGTAAATGACAAAATCATAAATGTATAAGTTTTTAATAAATATAAAAAAATTTTACATTAAAAGACCAGAGTTAAATCTTTAAAAAAATAAAAATTATACTATTGGTACAATTTTTAAGAAAACATGTTCAATTTAGTTATTATATGAAATAATAAAGAAGAGTGTATTTAAACTTTAAAAGTAGAAATAACCACACTTTTCAAAAAAATAATTATTTAAAAATTAAATTAATACTAAAATTTATAAAGTAGTGTCGACACATGGTCTGATCCAGCCCACGAGGCCAAGAGCCCGATGATGAAAAATGACAAATAAGCCCAATATGCAAAGGAATTGGATTCTGGCCCAATTATGAGAAACCCAAATAGCCTACAACCCAACTAAACTAAACCTATCAGAGCCCAAATAACCTAAACTCATCAAAGCCCAAGACATATCAGAGCCCATTAACCAAACCTATCAAAACCCTAATATCTCTTCTATAAAAAGAAAAGAAAAGAAACCCTAAAAAAGGTGGCTAGAAAGAAAGGAAAAAAAACCTAGGAGAGAAAAACAAAAGAAAAGAGGAGGAGGCTAAGAAAAGAGGGGAAGGTGGCTAGAAAAAAAAAAAAAAAAGTTAGAGAGAAATAGAAAGAAAACCCTTAAAAAAAAAGACATGAACTACAAACAAAAGGAGGAGAATTAAACTTTGCATTGTTGGAGGCATTCTGTTCATTATCACACTTCTGAGGGCAAAATTCATTTTACAGTAATCTTTT
>CATIWO010138676.1:0-14152 GCA_949673435.1 Macaranga tanarius | reverse complement strand
ATAAAGAAAAACTTAAATTCAATCAAAGTTTAAAAGCTAGGGTTCTTATTCTTAAATTGACCATTTCAAAAGATTGATTAACTAACTAGGTTTACTTAATCCTAATTCATTTTGAAGGGATCTTAGGAATCATAGATTTTCTGCTCAAATAAACCTATCATTAATTGAGAATTAATTAACACTAAGTTTACCGGCTCTCACCAACCTAATGTCTTTTAAATCCAATTTTAAATCTCAACCTTTTAATTAATATTAATCCACTTAACTATCTCTCAACTAATTAAATAATTAATAGGTTATTGCCTAATCCTACAGAACCTATCTCTCAATCAAGCTCTATAGTGTCAATTCAATCTTAGGTTGGCCAGGCCCAAAATGACATTAAGCACAATAATAACCAATGAATTAAAACTAACAATCTAACATTAATCGCATTAAGCATATGGTCAATTCAGAATAAGAACCCTAAAAAGAAATCTAGCCACTCATATTAAAAAAAAAAAGAGAAGAAGAAATGAAGAAAACAATACCAATCATAATGAATAATAAGAAATGTTAACAAGAAAACTCCCTCCACCAAGGTGTAGAGAAAGCTTGTCCTTCAATCTTTAAAACCAAATCCTATTCTAATATGAGCAAAAACAAAAACAAGAACTAAAAAGAAGAACAAAAATAAAAACTAGAACTAAAACAAGATTAAAAAATAAGAACATGAACAAAAATAGAACACCCCTTAAATGAAAATGAAATGGTCCTATTTATAGACCCAAACACCTAGTGAGAAAGGTAATCTAAACCCTTTCAAACTCTATCTAATCAAAAACTAAGAGATAAGTTCCTTTATATCCAAACTTCAGCTGAAAACTATCATCTCGTTGGCTGCCACATAAGTCAGGCATGAGTGCGCAAGAAAGTGGCATGGCTACGCAAAAAATACACTAATGCTGAGCCTTGTGTCTTGCACGGCCGTGCTCAATTTTGGCATGGCCGTGCCACCCTATAACAAGCCATAATAAAGTTTCAGGCACGGCCATGAAATTATTAAGCATGACCATGCTCATTCCCAACGTAGATAACTCCTTATCTTGAGTCCATAGCCTATCCAAATTTCAAGGATTGATCCAATCTTTATCCCAATACATCCTACAAAACAAAATTCAAAAGAAATTATGTAAAAACAACTAAATCCTACTATTTAAGAAAAAATAACAAAACTAACTAAATTAACTAAAAACTAACTAAACATGCAACTATCAAGCCTAATATGCAATAAAATATAGTGCTTAAAACAAGTGTTTTTCACACTCATCAATAAGGTAATTTATTCTTGGCTCTAAAGATGTACATTTACTGCCTCAGTTGGCATAGGTACGTGTCTTTTACTTAACATATTAGTTTATCATTATTTCCTATTAATAATTTATCAATTCTTCCTTTAAAGTTGAAAGTTAACTTTTGATCTACCAACAATCGTTGAAATCAGCTAATCAGCTGGTATGGCACTGTTCTTATTTAAGCTAAGGTCTCGAGTTCGACTCCTAGTAAATGCAATCACGTTAAATAGTTGTTTAAAAATCTTTGCCGCCCTTATAGTCTTGGAGTCCAATGGTTTCTGAAAACTAATGGTTCAAAAAAAAATTAACTTTTGATCTAAATCCTAAGAAAGTTAATAGTGTTAGAAACAACATACATGACTTGAGTTGAATCCTTAAGGTTTTTCATACTATTCAGTAATTCTTAAGCCAGGATGATTCTTTTCAAGTTCTAGACTTACAAGTGATTTATTTTATTTATTTATTCACTTATATATTTATTTTTATGTATTTATTTGTTTTATTTTTTTCGTCATTCTTAAACCCAAATTTTCATCCAACTCAAATTCCTGTTACGATTACACTTGTTCCCAGTACTCCATAAATTCCTCTATTCCTCTTCAATTATTCAATTAGTTGTTTCATAATTATAAGTTTGTCATACTCTGACAAATACATTTGTCAATAAATTTAAAAGTTTACTCAAGTAACTCAACATTAGAAAACAATAATCTTATAAAAAAAATTTATTAAAAAAAAGCATTAGAAAATAATAATCTTATAAAAGACGAAGAAAGAAACAACTCCTCATACAAAAAAACTTGAATTGACGAAATTACAAGAAGCAAGGTTCCAAACTGAAGTCTCATCATAAAGAACAAAATTAAATAAGTAAACAAGAGCATATTAAAGGATTAAACAAGTTCAGATTCAAACAGATATTGTCTAGGTGCTCCTTTATAATAGTAGAAAGACAGACTGAAGCCCCTATAGGCTCGACAGTAACTCAAAAAGTCAAATCATCATCTACATTATGACAAATAATGTACTTCACTAAAGTCTCTACTTCGGTAACCTCATATGTCATCGTGGTCCACTGGATAATTATCTCTTAAGTGATAGCTACATAGACACTATATACCTATATTGAAACATAATTTTACAAATAAAAGAGTGTGAGTAATTTTGTAAGGAAATTACCCAGTGAGTAGAGAAGAAATAATAACAATATCTGAAACATCAAGAATCTCACAAACAACGACCAAATAAATAAAACAATAAAATATAATAAAAATATTATAAAATTAGAATATTCAAATTATTAACGAGTCCCAAGAATGAACGTACTTATTTTCATTTTCGTCTTTATTATTATCAACATAATAATATTTTTGAGTTCAATATTGAAAATCTTTTCGTATACATGTTCTTTGTACATTTACAAAATTTCTCTTTTTAAATTCTTATTTTTCACAATCTGTTCGTCATGTTCTTTGTAGTGTATGTTATACTTTACTGAGCTTACAAGTTTGGTTCATGTTCGTAAATATTTATTGTATAATATACAATTCTACCATAATATAATATCACTCTCACACAACACTATGATTCACGTATCACAATTCTCAGTATCACAACTTAAGATTTTCCTATAGTCCACACTGACTGTATCTCATAACACCATTCTTAATAATTTCGTATGCATACTTTTCAACCATATAGATTCACCCCAAAGGCACCTCTAAATCCATGCATTGTCCCAAAGACAATTATCATCAAGTTATATATATATATATATACCCCAAAGGCATCTCTGAATCCATGCATTATCCCAAAGGCAGTTATCATCAAGTTATATATATATATATAGTGGAAGCCTCAGTGGTTACAAGAAACGTTGCACTCAAGAATCTTTTCATTCTTGCAAAAGATTTACGTTCAATGGTCATAATAGGGACTCCTTTCATTAATTTAATCACTCCTTATAAGGTCAATGAACAAGAAATTTATTTTAAAGTAAGAAACTCCAAATTGATTTTTCCTTTTATTGAAAAGCCCAAAAAGAGAAATTTAAATTTAATTAAAGCTCATTCTATTTACAATTTCAGAATCAATGCTTTGATTAAAGTCAAACAAAACATCTAATGCATTTGCAGCAAGATGTGAATTTTCAAAGAATTCAAAATCAACTTCAAAATGATTTTGGAAAATAAAAGATTTCTAATTTTCAAAAACAAATTGAAAATGAAGTTTGTTCTGATCTTCCAAATGCTTTCTGGAGCAGAAAACAACACATAGTTGATATGCCCTATGAAAATGATTTTGATGAACATCATATTCCAACAAAAGCTAGACCTATCCAAATGAATGAATCCTTAGAAAAATATTGTAGGGATGAAATTTAGGATTTATAATCAAAGGGTCTGATTTCCAAATCTCGATCTCCTTGGTCTTGTGCTGCTTTCTATGTTAACAAAAACAGTGAGATAGAAAGAGGTACTCCTAGAATTATGATAAATTAGAAACCTTTAAATACAACTTTGAAATGGATTTATTATCCAATTCTAAACAAAAAGGATTTGCTTCAAAAACTTCATTATGCTTTGATTTTTCTAAGTTTGATATGAAATATGGTTTTTGGAAAATTCAAATTCATCCAATAGATAGGTATAAGACTGCATTTACAGTCCCTTTTGGACAGTATGAATAAAATGTTATGCATTTCGGTTTGAAAAATGCTCCTTCAGAATTTCAAAGAATCATGAATGACATTTTCAATCCATATTCCAAATTATGTGTTATCTATATTGATGATGTTTTTATTTTCTCAAACTCAATTGAACGATATTTTAAACATCTACAAACCTTTTTCCAGGTTACAAAGAAAAATGGTTTAGTAGTTTCCAAATCAAAAATATCTCTTTTCCAAATTCGAGTTCATTTTTTGGATCATTACATTTCCCATGGAACCATAACTCCAATTGAAAAATCTCTTGCATTTGCATCTAAATTTCCTGATAAGATTTTAGATAAAACTCAATTGCAAAGATTTTTGGGAAGTCTGAATTATGTTTTTGATTTCTGTCCAAACATAAACCGTCTTGCAAAACCTCTGCATGATAGATTGAAAAAGAGTCCAGTTGCATGGTTTGATCATCATACAGATATTGTTAGACAGATCAAAAAAATAAGTTTTAGAAATTCCATGTCTGCATATAGCTGATCCATTAGCTCCTAAGATAGTGGAGACAGATGCATCAGAATTAGGATATGGGAGAATTTTAAAACAAGTTCAAAATAATAGGAATGTATAGTTCAGTTTACATCTGCACACTGGAATGATTATCAAAAGAATTATTCTACTATCAAAAATGAAATTCTTTTGAATGTTTTATGTATTACCAAATTTTAATGTGATCTTTTGAACCAAAAATTTCTTTTAAGAATTGATTGTAAATCAACAAAAGAAGTTTTACAAAAAGATGTTCAAAATATTGCTTCCAAATAAATAATTGCTCGATGGCAAGCCATCCTTTCTATTTTTGATTTTGAAATTGAATATATAAAAGGAGATACAAACTCAATTCCTGACTTTCTGAAGGGAATTTCTTCAAAATAGGTCCTAATACCCAGAAAGAAAAAAGAAGAAAAGGGTAAAGGCCCTGCCAAAGACCCAAACACTGGTGAGGTTAAAAACTAAGCCCAAACACAAAAATTTCCAAACCCTCTTCAGCGCAACCAGTAAAATCCTGGATGGATATTGTCTAAGAATAAGAAAATGTTAAGGCCCAGAAGTAGGCTCAAATCCAAACATGAGTTGAACAGCTCACCCAATATCCAAAGTTTGTTCAAGCCTCAAAGCAATGTCGCAGTCCTCTCAGCCTTTGGCCCAAATAGAATCCTCTTCCCAATCTTCTTCCAGAAAGGGAAAAGGAAAAGAAATTACTTCTAAAAATTCAAGGATGGAGATTTCTATAAAAAAACTCATCTCAAATGTTTTCCAAACCAGTTTCTTCATAAATTATTTTGAAAGAAAAATAAGTTTTGAAGCCAAGATCAAACCATTTGGAAAAATTGAATTTTCAAAATATTCTGACCATGGAAGAGGGTTTTTACAATTAAAAACCCTCCAAGACAGTTTTAAAAATATTTCCAAAAGGTTGGTTTTTCAAACCATGAGATATTTCAAAACCTCAAAGTTTTTACCAAGCTATTTAGAAATCAACTGGCTCAGCCAAATTCAAAACCTTAAAAAAGGATGAGAAAAACCCATATCCTTCTTATTCAACTTGTACAATTCAAAAAATCATTCACCCAACTAAATGGGATTATGATTTATATAGGTTAAAAACTTTCCCTCTAGACTTGCATACTTGAGTACCACAATGTCAGTTTTTTACTTACTAGGATTATCAGCAAGCCTGGTTCAATTCTTTCTTTATCTAAAATGATGGATTCAGCCATTCTTGGTTTTTCTATTTTGATAAAGAATTTCAAACCTCCAAACTTCCTCTCTGGTTCATTCAATGGTGGACTTTCTTTGGAAACATTCCTGAAACACTGATTCCAGAAGTCAAACCTTATTTCGACCTTTTCAAACAACATTACAAACCTTCAGAAAATGAAAAAAGATTCAATCCTTGTTTTATTTTCTGTTCAAAATTCATTCTGGCCTGGGTATGTGTATGGTACTTCCATTATAATCAGACACAAGATGGTCAAACAGTTCTTACCAGGAGATTCAAAGTCAAATGGTGGAACTCATTCGCCTACAAAGAGAAGATCACTCTCCAAAAGATTAACAACTGGTTAGTCAAGAATAATCTGCTTCCATGTCCAAAAAAAACTACACAGTTTCTGGCACAGAAGTCATTTGTTTTGCCAACGCTAGCTGGTGCACAATCCGAAGAAGAATTTTTTCAGATGATCCAACAGCTTTTGGAAAATAGAACTTCTTCATCCAAACAGGGATCAACCAAGCCAAACTCTTCAAGATCAAGCTCTTCTAAACCTATCATAGACTTAGGAGATGACAATAGAGATGACTATCATGGAATTTTCTCACCAATTTTAAATTTTAAACCTTCTGCTTAGTATAGAATATTTTGTAATAATCTTGAATTTGTATTTTGTATTTACTTGTTGTAAATGCAAAAGTTAAAAAGTCGGCAGACTTAAAATAATTTTATCTGCCAAACTCCAGCTCACCTATGTGAAGGCATCTTCAACTCACCCTCATGAGGAAAGACCCCACTCCATGTGCAACTGCTCACCAACCTGTCTGCTACCATCAATTGCGGGCACAAAAGTCTTCTGGTCTCCCATGTGAAGGAATAAGACTTCTAATTATGGCTCCAGCTCCCAGCTCGCCTATAAGAAGACCCTCCTGCATTCACAGAAGGAGGTTGGAAAATTTAAAGAGTTAGAATTTCAAAGAAGAAAAGCTTTCTTTCTTTCTTCCAAACTGTATCCAAACTTGTAACGAATGATTAAGAGAAAACCTTTGTTGTTTCCCTTCAAACACTTGTATCCAAACCTTGACAGAAATTGTATCTTTTATAATTAATTTATAAAGGTATTAAATTTTGTTTTCAAAATTTGTTTATTTACTTTCTATTTTAATTGTTTAAGTATGTTTTGTGCTTGCCTCTCGTAGGATCTTGCACATTAGAAAAACTATACTACTGTTTATGATGTGCTCATACTTCTACTCCTTCTTCTTGTAATTGTATATGGTTACCTGTCTGGACTTCCTCTGGGCCATACAATTACACTTCTTGAGACCATTAAGCATATTAGTGATTCCAAACTTCAAAGGAAATTTCTTAATAAACTTCTTAAATCTTTAAAAGAAAAATCTATTGAAACTTCTTCTGCTTCTTCTGTTTTACCTTCCACCACCAAGAATAGTTATAACCTGACAACTATTCTTGAAAAAGGAAAGAAAAATAAAGCTCATATTGGTACACTTCAGGATATCCAAAAAGAAGTCAAAAACATTAAGTTCGAACTAAAAGAACTTAAAGCTAAACAACAACGAGACTCTGAAATTATTCAATCTCTTATTTCCAAATAAAAATTTGATGCTTCAAGTTCTGATTCAGAAGACCTTGAAAGTCCTTTTGAACCACAAAATCTATGATGCCTGGAAGAGGTTCCAAAAATTCCAGGAAATTTCATAAATATTTTAAGGGAAATCACTTCTCGAAAATATTTAATCCAAACAAAAATTATTTTCTCAAATGATTTTGAATTGGACACAATTGCATTATTTGATACATGTGTTGATTTAAGTTGTATCGGATATGATTTAGTTCCAAAAAGATTTCATCAGAAAATAAAAGAAAAACTTGCAACTGCAAATGATTTTGAACTGACCATTGGTGGCAAAGTGGAAGCCTCAGTAATTACAGGAAACATTGCACTCAAGAATCTTTTCATTCTTGCAAAAGATTTGCGTTCAATGGTCATATTAAGGACTCCTTTCATTAATTTAATCACTCCCTATCAGGTTAATGAACAAGGAATTTGTTTTAAAGTAAGAAACTCCAAACTGGTTTTTCTTTTTGTTTAAAAGCCCAAAAAGAGAAATTTAAATTTAATTAAAGCTCATTCTATTTACAATTTCAGAATTAATGCTCTGATTAAAGTCAAACAAACACATCTGATGCATTTTCAGTAAGATATGAATGTTTAAAGAATTCAGAATCAACTTCAAAATAATTTTGTAAAATTAAAAATTTCTAATTTTTAGAAACAAATTGAAAATGAAGTTTGTTCTGATCTTCCAAATGCAATCTGGAGCAGAAAACAACACATAGTTGATATGCCCTATGAAAATGATTTTAATGAACATGAGATTCCAACAAAAGCTAGACCTATCCAAATGAATGAATCCTTATAAAAACATTATAAGGATTAAATTCAGGATCTAGAATTAAAGGGTCCAATTTCTGAATCTCGATCTCCTTAGTCTTGTGATGCTTTCTATATTAATAAAAATAGTAAGATAGAAAAAGGTACTCCTAGACTAGTGATCAATTACAAACCTTTAAATACAGCTTTGAAATGGATTCGTTATCCAATTCCAAACAAAAAGGATTGGCTTCAAAAACATCATTCTGCTTTGATTTTTTCTAAGTTTGATATAAAATCTGGTTTTTGGCAAATTCAAATTCATCTAAAAGATAGGTATAAGACTGCATTCATAGTCCCTTTTGGATGGTATGAATGGAATGTTATGCCTTTCGGTTTGAAAAATACTCCATCAGAATTTCAAAGAATTATGAATGACATTTTCAATCCATATTCTAAATTATGTGTTGTTTACATTAATGATGTTTTGATTTTCTCAAACTCAATTGAACAACATTTCAAATATCTACAAATCTTTTTCCAAGTTACAAAGAAAAATAGTTTAGTAGTTTCCAAATAAAAAATATCTCTTTTCCAAACTCGAGTTCATTTTTTAGGTCATTACATTTTCCATAGAACCATAACTCCAATTGAAAGATCTCTTGCATTTGCATCTAAATTTCTTGATGAGATTTTAGATAAAACTCAATTGTAAAGATTTTTGGGAAGTCTGAATCATGTTTTAGATTTCTGTCCAAACATAAACCGTCTTGTAAAACCTCTGCATGATAGATTGAAAAAGAATCCAGTTGCATGGTCTGATCATCATACATATATTGTTAGAAAAATTAAAAAACAAGTTTTATAAATTTCATGTCTGCATATAGCTGATCCGTTAGCTCCTAAGATAGTGGAGATAGATGCATCAGAATTAGGATAAATTTTAAAACAATTTCAAAATAATAGGAAATGCATATTGCAGTTTACATCTGCACACTGGAATGATTGTCAAAAGAATTATTCTACTATCAAAAAGGAAATTCTTTCGATTGTTTTATGCATTACAAAATTTCAAAGTGATCTTTTGAACTAAAAATTTCTTTTAAGAATTGATTGCAAATCAGCAAAAGAAATTTTACAAAAAGATGTTCAAAATATTACTTCCAAACAAACATTTGCTCGATGGCAAGCCATCTTTTCTATATTTGATTTTGAAATTGAATATATAAAAGGAGAAACAAACTCAATTCTTGACTTTTTGACGAGGGAATTTCTTCAAAACAGGTCCTAATGTCTAAAAAGGAAAAATAAGAAAAGGGAAAAGGCTCTGCCAAAGACCCAAACACTGGTGAGGTTAAAATCCAAGCCCAAACACTGGCCCAAACACCGGCATAAACATAAAAACTTTCCAAACCTTCTTCAGCCCAACCAGTAAAATTCTAGATGGACATTGTCCAAGAAGAAGAAGATGTTAAGGCCTAGAAGCCGGCCCAAATCTAAACATGGGTTGAACAGCTCACCCAATCTCCAGAGCTTGTTTAGGCCCTCCAAGCAATGTCGCAAACCTCTCAGCCTTCGGCCCAACAGAATTCTCTTCCCAATCTTCTTCCATAAAGGGAAAAGGAAAAGAAATTATTTCCAAAAATTCAGAGATGGAGATTTCTGTAAAAAACTCATCTTAAAATATTTTCCAAACTAGTTTCTTCATAAATTATTTTGAAAGAAACATAAGTCTTGAAGCCAAGTTCAAACTATTTAGAAAAAATGAATTTTTAAAACATTCTAACCTTGGAGGAATGTTTTTACGATAAAAACCCTCGAAGGCAGTTTCAAAAATATTTCCAAAAGGTTGGTTTTTCAAACCATGGGATATTTTAAAACCCTAAAGTTTTTACTAAGCTGTTTTGGAATCAACTAGCTCAGCCAAATTCAAACACTTCAAAAAGGATGAGAAAAACCCACATCCTTTTTATTAAACTTGTACAATTCAGAAAATCATTCACCCAACTGAATGGGGTTCTGAGTTGCATAGGTTAAAACATTTCCCTTCAGACTTGTATACCCGAGTACCCTACTGTCAGTTTTTTACTTACTGGGATTATCAGTAAGCCTGGTTCAATTCTTTCTTTATCTAAAATGATGGATTCAACCATTCTTGATTGTTATATTTTGATAAAGAATTTCAAACCTTCAAAAGTCCTATCTAGTTCATTCAATGGTGGACTTTCTTTGGAAACATTTCTGAAACACTGATTCCGGAAGTCAAATATTATTTTGACGTTTTCAAATAACATTATAAACCTTCAAAAAATGAAAAGAGATTCAATCCTTTTCTCATTTTCTGTTCAAAATTCTTTCTGCCCTGGGTATGTGTATGGTACTTCTATTATAATTAGACACATGATGGTCAAACAGTTATTACCAGAAGATTCAAAGTCAAATGGTAGAACTCATTCACCTATAAAGAGAAAATCACTCTCCAAAAGATCAACAACTGGTTAGTCAAGAATAATCTCCTTCCATGTCCAAAAGAAACTACACAGTTTCTGGCACAGAAGTCATTTGTTATGCCAACGCTAGCTGGTGCATAATCCGAAGAAGAATTTTTTCAGATGATCCAACAGCTTTTGGAGAATAAAACTTCTTCATCCAAACAGGGATCGACCAAGTTAGACTCTTAAAGCTCAAGCTCTTCTGAACCTATCATAGACTTAGAAGATGACAATGGAGATGACTGTTATGGAATTTTCCCACCAATTTAAAATTTTAAACCTTCTTCTTAGTATAGAATATTTTATAATAATTTTGTATTTGTATTTTCTATTTACTTATTGTAAATGTAAAAGCAAAAAACTTTTAAAAAAAGTCAAAAAGTCAGCAAACTTAAAATAATTTTGTCTGCCAAACTCCTGCTCACCCATATGAAGGCATCTTCAACTCACCCTCAAGAAGAAAGACCCCACTCCATGTGCAGCTGCTCACCAACATGTCCGCTACCATCAATTACGGGCACAAAAGTCTTCTGCTCTCCCATGTGAAGGAATAAGACTTTGAATTATAGCTCCAGCTCCCAGCTCGCCTATAAGAAGACTCTTCTGCATTCACAAAAGGAGGTTGGAAAATTTGGAGAGTTAGAATTTCAAAGAAGAAAAGCTTTCTTTCTTTCTTTCAAACTGTATCCAAACTTGTAACGAGTAATTGAGAGAAAGCCTTTGTTATTTCCCTTCAAACACTTGTATCCAAACCTTGACAGAAATTGTATCTTCTATAATTAATTTATAAAGGTATTAAATTATGTTTTCAAACTTTGTTTATTTACTTTCTATTTTAATTGTTTAAGTATGCTCTGTGCTTGCCTCTCGTAGGATCTTGCACATCAGAAAAACTGTACTTGTTGTTTATGCTGTGCTCATACTTCTACTCCTTCTTCTTATGATTATGTATAATTACCTGTCTAGACTTTCTCTGGGCCATACAATTTTATTTTATTTGAGAACAGTTACCTATCTGGAGCATTCCTCTCGGCCGTTCAATTGTATTTTTTTGTGCAGGTTGTATTCATTTGCACTCATACTACATTCCAACTATTTTTTTATTTACTGTTGATACCTGCCTCATGACCAAAGATTAGAAAGTGGATTCCATTAGTTTTGGCTAGTTTAACGAAGCAGTAGACCATTAAATTTTTAAATCTTCATCTTCTCATCTGAATTTCTGTTCACCCTATCTTTGAACCTCTATGAAATGTAAGGAAATAGTCAAGATTAAGGTAGACATAGCATCCTGGACTGGTTTACCGAGATCATCAAGAATAGAAGTGCCATCCTCAAAGGTTTGAATTACAGATAGGATATGCAATTGTTGCTCTTGGGTCAAGTGGTGGTCCCACCATCCCTTGAGTTGACTAGAGAAATCGGCAATAAGGAGTTCAACAATAACTTTGTCCATACTACCAGTTTGAGTTTTATAGGCATTTACTGCCATTGTTATTTGTTAAAGGAGACCTAACACTTAGTATTCACTCATACCATCTAGGTTCCATTCATATACAGAGGAGCATTAAACTTTGACTGTGGATAGACATAAGGCTATTTGACTATGTCAGGAGCCATTGCCACAGTCGGAGGAATGATTGACCACTTTAACCTATTGATACTAGGTTGACTTGGCTGATCATTATTTTGAAAATCATTTTGACTTTTTTCTTCAGAAGAGTTATCAGTGTGATTGATAGCACTAATACTCCTTGAAGAAGGAGTCTCAGGTACAACTCGAGAAGTTTTTGAGCTAGAAGCTTGTTCAATTCTGCTCAGTTAATCTTTGATTACTTTAGCAAACTCAAGTTTGCTTGTTTAAATTTGTTGCTGACTCTGATTAGAAACTTGGAATGGTTTAAAAATAGGATTTTTAAGTTTCTGTTCTGGAAGTTTGATAAACTCATAAGACTTAACAACAGAATGATAAAACAAATAGTTGGATGTTGAATTTGACTTTCAATCCTAGTTAACTGTTTTCCTATTGTTTGAAGATGTACATTTGAAAAGTTATTTTGTAGGACAATGTGTTTCAAATTCCTTGAATCATCATCTTGAGGAAGCTTGAAAGGAGCTGCTTGAAATTTCAAATCACCATGAGAAAATGAAATATTCCTTAATGATAGGTATTCAGACTAAATTATCTGACCATCTACCTTCCATTCAGGATTTTTGTTTCTCACTGTGATTGGATTAATAGTCATGTTTAATTTTTTAGATTTTTTAAAAGGATATGCAATGTCATTTTGATGTGCATAAATTTTAAACCAATCAAAAAACTAAATTTAGACTCTGTACTCATTACAGAAGTCGTAATATTTTTCTTGAATCTCATATTTGATTTTTAAGAAGTTTTAAAAGAACTAAATTTTCTTTGACTCAATCTTTTTTGAATAAAAATCTTTTTTTAAAAGAGTTTTATCAATTTGAAATTCTTTTTCCAAAATACTAATTTCTACTATAATGTTTTGAGTGATGGCAGAAGGTGTTGGTGAAGAAGGGGTTGTAGCTGTTTCTTCTTCTTCAATGTTTAGAATTTGGCTATCATAAACAGGTCTTGGTATGGCTATTTGATAGTCAACATTTTGAAGTGAAGAGCTAGGTAGATCAGAGGTTGAATACCTTGGCTGAACATAAGTTTGTATTTGTGGTCTGTTTGGATAAGGAGCATGAACATATATGACTGAAGAAAGCTGTGAGGCTCTTCCTAAGTCAATGGTTGAAGAGGTAGAGACTTCATCAGAAAATTGAGAACTGGTTGATTTTTTTTTAAAAGATAGTTTGACTTTTCCATCCGAGAATTGGGTTACATTTCTCAGGTTAGTGTTTGGCCAAGGTCTTTTTGGTGACTGAGGTTGGGTGGCTCCTTTGATAAAGCAAAATATTCCTATTTATTTTTATAATAAATTCCTATTTTTGTGCTTAATTGGTAGAATAAATATTTGATTTAATTCCTATTTGATCTTTTGGTAGGAAATCATGCTAATTCAGAAAAAGGAACCAAAATTGGAATTTTAAAGTCAATAATTGAAGCTGAAAGTTAAAGTGCAGTCTAGGCTATATTTTCAACGGGAAATCGAACTTAGGCGTGCCCACGGACGCTTGCGCGGAAATTATGCAGTGCAGATTTTTAGGGACTGCTGTTATTGGAAATTAATTTAGCTGATTCTTCTACCTATTTTTGGCAGCAAATTCGACCTCTGAAAAAGTTCCTAGTTGAGATGATTATTTTTAGGTTAGGTTCTTTATAAAAGAGACGTTTTTGTGTAAGGAAATCATTCATCATTCAACATTATTTTTCATTCATCGTTATTTTTAATTCAGAATTTTGTAAGCCATGAGTGGCTAAGTTTTCTTTTCTAGTCAAGGATATCAAGGTATGATTCATAAATAAATTGTGAGAATTTATTTTCATTATTTTCTCTTCTCAAATATCTGAATATTTTCTAT
>CATIWO010138591.1:0-14684 GCA_949673435.1 Macaranga tanarius | reverse complement strand
TATGTATGTGAATTTATATTTATTCAAGAGGCATGTGTGAATGTGCATGGCATGAAATTCTACCATTGAAAGAATTTTTAATTCTTTCCAAGTAGACACGTGTTTGGGTGATGTTGAGGCCACGTGTAGCGGGTCTCACACCCGCTTTAGCCCGATCCGGACCAATATTTCGGCCCGAAAATTTCGGGCCGGACGGGTCTTGCACAGCCCTAGATATAATGGATATTCAACATTCATACTTTTTAATTGAATGATTTAAAATTATAAAATGCTAATTTTCTTATGGACAAAAAAAAAATAATGAGATTTAGCGCTTTTGGCAAATTCTACACGTTTTATAATTTTTACAATTTGAAGCATCGCCTAAAAATCCGGCCAAATTTTACTGATGTGGTAGCTGCAGTAATATGAGTGGCTCATGTAGACACCATGTTAAAAAATATCTTTTTGATTATTTGTAAAAAATGCATGATCTTTAATTTTTTTCTCAATTTATCATGACCTATTAATTTTGACAAATTAATATGTAATTTTTATTTTTTTGTTTAATTTATTTTTTAAATTGATACATGTAAAATGAATATTTAAATAATGAGAACTCAAAATTACTTTTTCTAATTAACTAAATTATTATTTTTATTACTTATTTTATAAGTAATGAAAATTTAATTGATACATTCAAATTGATATGTACTTATTTTTATTAGTTTAAGTTATATTATTATTTTTAAAATAATTTTATTTAAATATTTGAGTAATTTAATTTATATATTTTACATATTTATATTATATATAAAACTGCAAATAAAAAAATGTTTTTTTTTTTAAGTTTACTAGTTATTCATTTAAAAGATAATAATACAGCTATTAACTATAAAATTCATATATAAAATGAAAAAATAAGATTTGATTTCAATAAAACCGTATATATTATTATTTATTTCATGTATAATTTAATTAAAAAATTTACTTAAATGCATAACATGTAAGCCAATAGAAATAATAAATATCAAATTGATTAAATTAAATATTTTAATATTTACTTTGAGTTAAATTATTATTTTGAAAATAGTTCAATTTAAATATTTTAATTAAATATTTTAAAATTTTAAATATTTCAAAATAATAATTTAACATTTAGTAACTAAATATATATCAATTTGGATTGTATCAATTAAATTTTCATTACATAAAAATAAACAATAAATTTTATCGTTTATTTAATGAGAAAAATTAATTTGAAATTCTCATTACTTAAATATTTATTTTACATATATCAATTGAAAAAATAAATTAAATAAAAATAAAATATACATGATAATTTGTCAAAATTAATAGGTCGTGAAGAAATTGTAAAAAAGTTAAGGTCATGCATTTTTTTTTTATAAATAATCAAAACGATGTGTTTTTATGTTGTGTCTACATGGACCACTCAAATTATTATAGCTACCACATCAGCAAAATTTAAATGAATTTTCAGCCAATATTTTAAATTGTAAAAATTAAAAATTTGATAAATAACTTTACCAAATAAAAAAGACGTTGTGCTAAAACTCATGAATTGTTTTTTTGTAATTTACCCTTTTCTTATTTCAAATTTTAAGTTTAAATTATGATATGATACACATTCCACATTTTTACTTAATAATAATAATAATAATAATAAGGCATATCATGGTCAAAAATCATAATTTTTTAACTTTTGTATATTTATACTAAACTTTGAAATTTACAAAACTAATCCAATTTGGCATGTTATTTGTCATTTTTGTACAATTGCAATTTGATAAAAATAAGAAAAGTAAAATATGTACGTGACATCTGGGATGAAGTAGCTAATCATTATTTTTATGAGTTCCACACCCACGTCATCTAAATACTAATTATAATAGTTAGTTAGATTTCAATTTTAGTAATTTTTAAAAATATAAAATGGGATGAAAATTTTTATTTATTTTGTAAAAATATGTATTCATCATCTTTTTTTTTGGACAGGTGATATGAAACTCAGTTTCATTGGAATGGTGAGAGGGGATGGTTAGTTGTTAGTTGTTAGAAATTAATATTTAGTGAAAATTATTTTTTGTGAGCTATCACTATAAAGTGAGATCTCACATGCCTAGGTGTGGGAGAGAGGAAATGAACTCAATGCCTCTCCCTCCCAAGAACAAAGACTCTTGCCACTTGAATTAGGTCTCCAGTATTATATTCATCTTCTTCTTTGTCTAGTTTTAAGCTTCAAATGGATGTGAGACTATAATAATAGATATTAGCTAATTCACCTCAAATGTCATGTATGTATTTTATTTTTTAATTTATGACCAAGTTACAATTATACTAAAATTGAAATAATATGTTAAATTGTATTAAAATGACAAATAATATGTTAAATTGAGCTACTTTTACTAAATTTTAAAATTTGATATAAATATGTAAATGGTCAACAAAAATTGTGATTTTTGCTATCAATAAGCCTAATAATGATAATGTTTTGTGTATTTATTATATTTTAAATAGAATTGTTTTTATTTTTAACATATATTATTATTCATATATTACTTAATATATATTGGTCGATAATATAATGAAAATTATATAGTTATTATTA
The DNA here is from genome assembly GCA_949673435.1 of Macaranga tanarius. NCBI lineage: Eukaryota > Viridiplantae > Streptophyta > Magnoliopsida > Malpighiales > Euphorbiaceae > Macaranga > Macaranga tanarius. The sequence continues at coordinate 12,076 of CATIWO010138591.1, read as the reverse complement.
TTATTATTAAAATAATAATAATAATTTATTAATAATTTATATTATTTATTAAATTCATATTTGGTACTATATTCGATTTCTCAATTTGATTTTTTTATAAAAATTTAGTACCATATCAAATTAGTTATAGAATTTTGGTTCGAATCAGTTCGGAATTAAAATTATTTGTTTCAATACAATTTTAATATTTTTTATTCAAAATTTCGATTTACTTTGATATATTTTTAATCCTGTGCTCCGCCCTAATTTGTGAACTTATTATATTGACATTAAATAACAGCCACTGTTTTTTTTTTTTTTTCTGTTGTCAATGATTAGGTGAAATATAATATTTTTTTTTCTAATCTGCTATGGTACATGGTTAATTATGATTGATTCTTTTTCAAAAAAAGATTATGATTGATTCCCTATTATTTATTTGAACTTTTTTTTATTACTTTTAAATGTGCAGTAGTTGACTAGTTGTTAAGAGTTGCTGGGTGTGAAAAGATCATCTATGCAGATCCGGTGGCCTATATTCTATGAGAAAAAAAAATTAAAAAATATAATTGCATTTCATTGGTTAGTGTAATGCTTATTTTTATTATTATTATTTTTTATCCTAGGTAATACAGATAATGTATAAATAACTCATAATATCAATCATAATCTTAACAACTATGGTGAATTTTAATTTTATAAAATTTTACCTAGGATAACATAAAATTTTGCATTATTTTATTATATTTTTGCTGGTAAATTTTTTGTTATATTGCAGAATTATAAATTAAAATAAGTTTGAAACACTAACCTCTTGATAATTCCACAAAAGTTTGATTAAATCTTCAATGCCAAGTCAATATGCAAATTATTAAAACTTGCATTATGATTTCCACAACTCAATTTACTTCCTTTTTGTTTCTTTAATATGCAGTTTTTGTAGGGAGGAATATTTCTTAACTTCTTATTTCATCATTAAAATGATATGTATATATACAAGTTATATACCAAGAATTGTAACTCTTTCAAGGGTTGTAACTCTTCCAAGGGTTACAATTCTATTTAATTAACTTTATATTATAATAAACTATAATATAAACAAATATAATATAAATAGAATAATTATTCGATTCGGTTCAACCCATCATGGGCGAACCCGACTTGAATTCCAACATTTTTCATCCTAGGTAATACAGCAAAATTTTATTATTATTATTATTTTCAAGCTGTATAACATAAAATTTTGCTGGTAAATTTTAATATTATTTATCTGATCCTATTAAGGTTTTAACTTGAAACTTTTAAAATTTATAAATAACTCAAAAAAAATTTAAAAAAAAACTACTTAAAGAATAGAGTTTATACTATTAAATTAATAATAAAGCGTAGCATTTAACAAAATTCTGAATAAGGAAGTGTCTGATTCAATGATATGAAATAAAATATATTTGTAAATGAATATTTATATTTGCATATAAATAATTTTAAAATTATTTAATTTAATTAAACATAATTTTATAAATATAATAAATTATAAGATTTTTATTGAATAATCAAATAAATAAAATTTAAATTAATTAATAAATTTCTTTAAAAATTTATTTTATATAAATCATGCTTTTAAGCCTTTATTTTAGAAATTTAATAAAACTAGTTGTGTACCTATGCATTATGCGGTCTGTTTATATTTATATTTATTTTATTTATTAATATATTATATTATTTATTTATTAATATATTTTTGTTGGTAGAAATATAAGTTATTTTTAGGTAAATATAAATAATAGAATATATATATATATATATATATATATTAAAAAATAGTATAATAAAACTTTTAAGTTGAATAAATAGAATATAAAATGAGAGATTTAATATGATTTTTTGGTATAATAAATTTTCATTATTTATATATTTTTAAAAAATAAATTATATAACCAATTATTATTTTCAGTTATACTTCTAATTATTGTTATGTTATAATAGTTTATATTTAATAGTAATCTATGTTTATTGTTAAATGTTAAAAGAAATTTATGTTAAATAGGCAATCAAATTAGAAAGTTTTAAATTTTTTTTAAGAAAAAATTGAAAATTTAGTAAATTTATACTAAATTTTTAAGAGTGAATATTGAATAATAGGATGGAATATATACTTGTTATACAATTTAATTGAGGTCAATAAACTTTAGTTTCTCCCAAATATTAGTTGATTTTTCATGTTGGTGATAATAAATAGAGTTCAATTCTTCAATGAGAAATTTAACCCAACTTGATTTTTTTTTTTTTTTTTTTAACAACATTTAAAGCCCCGAGGGCTCCTGGAAGAGCGGGGGAAAAGGGGATTTAAATCCCACTCTACTACCTTAGATATCCGGTGTTAAGCCCCACACGGAAAAGGCTATACGTGAACCACCTATTTTGCAAAGTGGGGGAAGAAGGGATTCGAACTCCCCTCCCCCAAAGCATGCTAATGCATGCTTTCCGCCAGGCCACGTCCTAGCGGCAACCCAACTTGATTTAGTTATTCAGTTTTGACCTTTCCAAAATAAATACATTAATATTTAGCTCATAGGTTTATAATAAAAATCAGTTTAACAGTTGGAACGGATAGAGAAGCTTGTCCTAGCTTGAGTTTTTATATACATACTTCGAGTTACTTTTAATACTTTATTTTATTTCCTAGTGGTTCTTGTTGATTTGCATGTGCAAGAGCGAGATATAAGAGGCTCTCGTGGTTAAAAGAACTTGGCTTTAACATGTCCTTTTCACACTTGTCTTTATCTATTTTTTAAAAAAAATTCTATTTTTATATTTTATTTTGATAATTTTTTAATTTTTTCTTAATTTTTAATTTTGCTGTAAAATAGAAATTCTAACTTTTAAATTAATTTTTTTTTCTTTTATGACACACAATAACTAAACAATCGGTGTATTTTAGTTCAATATGTAGGTTGGGTTTGCTGCTTCAAAGTACAAAGAAAAGACAAACTTGAAGAGCTCAATGCGTCATGTCGTCTAATATTTGACTGAATAAGTTTATGATACTGTTGTTGAACGTGAAGTTGGTAAAAAATGAAAACTATAAAGACGACATGCATGCACGATGCCTAAGCACGTAGATATATCCATTTTAATTTCAATTAAATCTACCAACTTTTACTGTTTAATCCCACCGCCCACCAATTCATTCCACAAAACTGATACCTTTGGATTAATTTAATTACTTATAATATGATCATATCCTTATAGTAACATGCCTCTAAGCAAGCCTATCTAGGATAAAAGAAGGAAACCATAACTTGGTCGAAATTTCTTGTCCAACTTTCATGATTCAATCGATGTTTTTTGCCAATTTAGTCTACGTGAACCAACATTACTATACATGTAGCTCCTGAACTAGGTTCAAATTCCATGTTTCAATCAATATTTTGTTGGTAATTTTATTGAGATCAACTTTCTGTTTAGTATTCATATTACTCTCAACACGAGTGAAATTATGTATACAAATATTAAGAAAATGCTATTTCACTCACTCACACACACACATAACAAAAAATAATACTACATATTAAAATACTGCAAAGGTTATTATTAATTTTTTCTCCATTTCAATATATACAAATATTTTTATTTTAAGTCATCTGCCCTTTTTTAAAATATAAAAAAAATTAATTATTTTTTTTATCAATTATATTCTTTTTTATTCGATAAATATATATTAATTCAAGTAATTAACTAATAATGTTATCTTAAAAAATTCAATAAAAAATAAATTGGTTATTGCTATTTTTTTTTTTGCTATAATGATTACCTAGTTAATAATTTTTTTAATAATTATAAAAATCTAAACCACTGAAATTATATTAAAATATTTACTAAAGTAAAAATTAGCCCATGCTTTTTTTTTTTTACATAACCCCATACTTGCTTCTTAATGTCGGCAAAGAAAAGCCAAATTCAATTAATTAACTACAAATAAGTCCTTGTTTAATTTAGAATTGAAAGAAGTAACGTGACTATCAATCATTGATGCACACACAAATAATAAAATTTTAGGTTTCTGGGAGACACGTATTGCTTCGTTATTGGTTAAAGGGTCCAAACTTCGAGGTAAAACCTTTAGATTTAATATTCCTGACAATTGCAGGTTTTCTTTTTAATAATCTTGTTTCTACTATAAAACTAATTTTATTTTATTTTTTTAAATTAAATATAAGTAATATGAATGTCTCTTCCAATAGCGAGAAGGAATCAATCATAGATGACTGAGGGAAGTTGTCAATGGTCAGGGTTTACTTGCAATTTTTTTTGTCAGATTTTAATTATTTCACGTGCTCATAATTTTCTTTGTAGTTTTCTTTTCACTATAATGATTTTTTTTTTTTTTTTTTTTGCCAAAAACCTTATTTTATCCTAAACTTTCAAAAATTCCAGTAGGACATCTGAATTTTTATTTTGTGTCTATTTCACCTTTGTAAATATTAGTTTCTTATTCTATTTAACTCATTCATTGCCAGGCCCAGGGGGACCAGCGCGTGTTTTCACTTTCTAATAGGCACGTGAACTGATGGTTTGCCATGCTGATGTTTAATCATGAAAAGAAAAAAATTCATAAAGTAAAATGCATAACTTTAAGAGACTAAAATAAATAAAGTTTGAAACTTTTATTTCAATTACACCATCTTCAAACTCTACCTCATTTTAGGTAAAAAAAAAGTCAGCTCGTGAGATTCTTGCCATATCTACAAAAGGCCCATTTGGGAAATTAGCATTTTTTTTATCACCTTTATAGTAAAATCCGAACCTGAAGAATGTTGATCAGCACAAAAATCCATCACCGCATCTAGGTAGCATCCTTTTGAAGGAACGTTAGGATCCCACTGTGAGTATCCAGACAAGCACTCACACATAACAGTTCTATTATCAGGTGAGGTACAAAATCCATAAATCCCACAAATATTATACATAGTGCAAGGCTAAGCAGCAATGAAATCTGGTTCCCATACAACTGTCCACTGGATGCCATTTTCTTTCTTGTAAACTAACTACCAAATACAACAATGAAATATCATATCCTCATGCTACTACCAAATACAGAGAAGGAAAGTAACCAGCAAACTTTGATGTTCTATGGATTAGTTAACATCATAATATTACTTTCTCTTCGTCTTCTTTTTGAAAACAGTTGAAACTGAAAAGAAAGGTAATAATGTTACTTTCTCTGATCCTTCTTTGAAGATTTTGAAGATTAGGGGGTCTGCGTGCTTCATCTTTAAGTTCCTAACCCATTGATTAGAAAAAAAAAAGTATCTCAACATGATATAAGGACAAAATACAAGACAAATTTAAGAAACAAAAGCAGAGGCATATATACACCTCCTTAGTTGGCAATCTGAACTCATCAGATTCTTCCACAATATTGAGTCTCATTTCTTCCTCATAATTTTTTTTCTTCCTTTTCCTTTTGTAAATCAATATCTCTTGACTTTTTCTCAATATCAGATTCTGAATCTGAACCTGAATCTGCAACAGAATCAGAGCCTGAACCTTCCCCTGCAAAAAAACATAATGAAGAAATTCAAAAAAGTAAAACAAGATCAAATAGAGAAAAAATAAAACAATAATTGTTTCACATTCATCATCACTTCCTTATAGAAAATCATTAGTGATAGGATTATCACCATCAGAAATAATATCAGAACCAGAATCATATCCTAGCTTTTCAACTTCATTATCAAATTCCTCAATTGGACCACTAGAATCATCATCCGAAATGTTGCTGTTGCTGCGACAGGAGGCTGTTGCTGCGACATACGAGAGAGGCAACTTGTGCTACTCTTTTTTTAAAAGAACGAAGATAATACTTTCTTCATTCTCTTCATTTTCTTGTCTCCGGCCGCCGTTGCTCCTCCTTCATTTGGTAGATTCTTTCTCGCCTCTAGCTTCTTTTCTGACGCCGATGCTTTTTCTATCACTGCCTTTTTCTCCGACGCCGGTGCTTCTCATCTTTACCCATAGTGCTGTCAACAACTGCAGATCTAGCAGATGGTGGCCTTGTTTATTTACCCTTTTTCTCAAATGCAACTGAGGTGGTGGTGGTGGTGTGTTGGGTTTTGGATAAAGAGAGAAAAAGGGTAAAGTTCTTTTTTAGTCCTTACTTTTTGGTCCTTAAATATTAGTTACTTGGCTTATGTTAATTAATTGGTCCACATCATCTTCTATTATCCATGTCATAGCGCGTGTGATATACTCTCTTTATTTTGCTGAACCATGGGTGAAATAGGCACAAAATAAAAGTTCAGATATCCTATTGCAACTTTTAAAAGTTTAGGTGTGCAATCGGCAAAAACAGTAAAATTCAGGGGTGAAATGAGGTATTGGCCTTTTTTTTTTTCCGGTTCTAAAAATGTTACAATTTTTTCAGGGATTTGACTTATTATACTATTTATACTATTAGTTCGTTCTATGTGTTTTTAATAATTAATTTAAATATAGTTGAAGTTTTACTTTGTTAAATCATTACATTCCTATTATTTAATTTACCATTAAATTTATTAATTTGAAAAAATTAAAAGTTCTATTTTGTCCTAACCTTATAATATAATTTTAAATTCATCCATTTTTATTAAATTAATATATATTTTTAAAGAATATTACAATATATATATTGTGATATTTATTTTTCATATGATATAGTATAATAATAAAATTGTTTACAGTGAAAATAAAATATGTTTTGTTCAAATTAAATGATTCTATATATATATATATATATATATATATATATATATATCATTCGGACATAGTGCCAATTATAAAAATTGAGTTCATATCAGCCTGGTAAATTTTAATTGGTGTGACATTAATTACATAAATCACATTAGTATGGTGTCAGTTATAAAATTGAATACATGCCAATATGATAAATTATAATAAGTGTGATAGTGATTATATAAGTCGATTATATTAGTATGGACACAATCAATAGATTGATCACAGATCAATATGATAAACCCTAATTAATATAATATCGATTATATAGTTGCATCAGAGTAGTATCAATATTTATTTGCATGTTAAAAATATAGATTATTTAGTTATTAAAAATAAATAAGTTAAAAATATATATATTAATTTTATAAAAAAAGAATGAATTTAAAGTTATATTATAAATTTAGGGACCAAATAGAATATTTAATTTTTTCAATTGATCCATTTAATGGTGAATTGGATAGGAATGTAATAATTTAACGAAGTAAAGTTTTCAGGGATGTTTAAGTTAATTATTGAAAACATAGGAAAATAGTAGTGTAATAAGTCAAACATCGAGGATGTCATAATAATTAACTTTTATTTTCAGTGATAAAAATAAAGCAATTCATGAAGGTCCAACTGAAGTATCAGAATTAAAATTGAGTTAAAGTTATGATTATAATATTTAGATTAAACTAGAAATTAAAATTTTGAAATATAATTTCACACATCAAAATTTATTTTGTTTTATATATAATATCAAACCTCTAATTTACATCTTTTTCAGTGAATCGCTAATTATTTTGCAAAAAGATGTAGATAATAGTTGGAAATTTCATACTATTCAAACCTAAAATAATTTTTTTTAGCTGGCCCATTAATTAGGTTATATTGTGGACTCCCGCATTAAAAGTCAAATTAATTCAATGGCAGGATCATGACCCATGAACCAGCTACAAACTAAGTTTCATTCAGAAATTTCTGGCCAACTAGCAATCTTTTATAAGCTGCAGCAGGTTAAATTCAATCAGCCTTTGTATGGCTAATTTCTTTTATCAACCTTAAGCTCCTCTGAGCATCCTTTGATTCAATTTCACTAAAAAAAATTATTTTATTTTTAAATAAATTTTAAATAAAATTTATTTGTAAATAAATTTTAAATTTATTTAAAACAAACATACTTTATTAATAAGGATTGATTTAGTGATATGCAATATTAATTGAAAATTTATTGAAAATGCCTTCCATAAAAAAAAAAGTTTAAATTAAAAATAAATTTTATAAAATTTTTATTTAAACCAAACATATTCATTTGGTATTTGGTATTGTAAATAAATTTCATAATACTATGTTTGGATTGCAATGATTTGAATTTGGATTTGGGTTAAATTTTTTATTTGGGGTCATTATAATTTTATAAATTTAAATTTTATTCAAATTCCAAAAATATTAAAATCCTAAAATATGAGAATTTGAAATAATATATCAACCTTGGAATTTCAAATACAACTTCTGCTTCTTTAACCTAAAATTTTCGATTCTCTCATTTGTTACCAGCTTCTCTCGCGCTTCTCCTCCTTCTTCCACTTTTGCCCTCTCCCTCTCTCTCGCTCTGTCTCTGTTTCCTTCCCCTCGTCTCTACACTGCGGTAGTCATCTCAATCCACTGCGTTAGTCATCTGCAACACTTTTTTTGTATTGTGTAACAGTGCTTTCACTTACAAATTTAACTAAAAAGTGTTAATTTCAGGAAACACGTCAACTAAAGTAGCTGAGAGGTACTTCACCATCTTTAATTTTTTGGGTTTAAATTAATTTTTTAGGTTTAACTTCAATTGAAATTAATGCCATTATTGTTGTTGTTGTTGATTCTTATACTTATCTTCATTTTTTTTTTTGTATTTTTGATTCTTTTGCTTCTTTGTTTTACCGTTCTTTTTCAGTTTGATGAGAAATATATGCTTTCGTATAATGCTGCATACATGATTTGAACTGTGAAAAAATGATGAAGCTATTTACATCTGCTTTTCGTATAACCTGAATATGCTTGTGCAGAGCTAATATGAATATTTGTTAGTAACATATGTTCTAATGCAGTTCTGTTTTGACCTGCTGTATCGATAACTTCTTGAACCTGCAGCTCTCTAAATTTGAAGTATGATTGTGCCATATGCTGCATTTTCAAGAATGATAAAAATAATTTATCACCAATGCTGCATTTTCAAGTATGATTGTGCCATATGAGTTAAAAATTAATCAATGCTATTAATAGTTTCAGGTTACCTAGTTTTCCTGCTCACTTTCTATATTTATTTAAATTACCCAGTGAGTGCTATACTATTCCTGTGTTTTTGTTAGCTTTGGATTTGCTGGGATTCATCTTATCAGTTTATACAAAGCATGGTTGGCCTGTGCCTGTTACTTATTTCTAAAATATCATCTACCTATTAAGTTTTTCTTAGTTGTAAGTTATAACATTAAGCTTTAATGGTATGACCAGAATATTTGGGTATTCTGTTATCGAGTCATTTTATAGATTTTTATTATTTTTTGTTTAAATTTGAGTTAATTTTCAAATGGGTGGTGACAGAGTCAATTGTCTTTTTTGTTCTTGCAGCTGCTGAACACAAATGCTTGAAGAGAGGAGTGAAGGAGGTGGTCAAAAGTATTCGCCGTGGTCATAAAGGGTTAGTTTTCTGTTTACACAGTAGACTTATCCTTGATTCAAAATTTCTTATAAATTGATGATGTTAAAGGATGTGTTAAATGATGTTAAAGTGACTACTGCTAAATCTTACATTATGGTGACACATGATTGGACAACAATCAGTTATGATTATAACATCAACTTTAAACTTTTCCTTATTTTTTCCATTCTGCTCTTTAACTTTTTCCACTCAATGCTCTAAATTTTTTACTCCTTATCTAACATTTCACATAACCTCAATTTTATTGACAATTCTTTCTTTTATCTAGTTTATGACTTGATGATCCTAGATTTTTAGGATTGCTGTAGAATATGTGCAAAGGCTGATTGTTATACCTGCACCCTTTTTAACTTGAGGTGAGGAGGTTCCTCGATTGATGTTGCCAATTTATTAATTAAAGTATTGACATCTTGTGGAAAATAAGAATTAACAGCTACTCGTTTGTGTAGTGGCCGGCACACATATTTCATGAATTGACTTTAGCACAGATTGTTAGTGCTCCTGTACAGTATTAATAATTGCACATTAGGTGACTTTCAGATAAATGATCTTGGCAGAGGAGCAAGAGCAGACTTGTTCCTAAGATATTTGCTTAATTTGTTTCCACCTTCTTGAAAGATAGCATTTTTACCTTATCTTGATGTCCTTTACTTTCTTGTATTGTTGTGATCTTTATTATTAGCTCTCTAAGATAATAATAAAAGGGAAGCTTCTGGCTCTTTCACAAATCAATTCAATACAAAAAAATGAAATGCACTATTCTATTTCTTTCTTTCCTTCAAGAAACAGAAAATAGTAGGTCTGTTTCTTGAAGGATATATATATAATAAAGTAGAAAATTTGTTGAGAAAAGGTTGTTGCTATCTGTAGCTTTCTAATTAATTTATGTATTTTAGTGTTTAGGTAATGACTAGTAATCAACAAGATTTGCAAATTCAAAGAAAGCGTGCAAGAGAGGAAAATAAAATAGATGATGAGGATGAAGAAGAATTCGAAGTTCTTACAACTATAATAAATTATCTTATAATGGTGGTTGGTACTTCATATTGCAACAAATATAGACTAAGAGACATTTCATGGGATGAGAATGAACATGCTCATCGTAGATTTATTTGGTTGCAAACATTAGAATGTGAAACAACAAGTATGGAGTTATTGCGTCTTAACCGAGCAACATTTAAGAAATTATGTAACATTTTACAATCTAGAGGAGGGTTGACAGCTTCCAAAAATGTTACAATTAATGAAACTGTAGCATTATTTTTGCATATTCTTGCCCATGGAACTAAGATTAGGTGGATGAAAGCTAGTTTTGCACGCTCTGGGGAAATAATTAGCCGACAATTTCATGTGGTACTTAAAGCTATAATGAAAATAGGCCAATATTTTATCAAAGAGGCTGATTCGGATACAAATTATCAAGACAATGACAAGTGGAGATGGTTTCAGGTAATTGAAGGTTGTAAATAAGTGCTTTTTAATTGAAATAATTTATTTCATTTACTAAATAAAATCAAAATGTTGTTATTTTAGGGTGTACTTGGGGCACTTGATGGTACACATATCCAAATCACTATTCTAATTGAAGATCGACCTAGATATTGAAATAGGAAAGGTGATCTTAGTACTAATATTCTCGGCGTTTGTGACCTAAACATGAAATTTACTTATGTCTTACCTGGTTGGGAGAGATCCGCATCAGATTCTTGATTCTTAGGTGATGCTCTTCATAGGCACAATGGTTTAAAGATTCCAATAAGTAAGAAATTTTCATGAATTTTTAAAATAAAATCTAGTGTTTTAAATTAAAATATGAACTGATTATTTATAACAATGTTGTAGATAAGTATTATCTTGTGGATGCGGATTATACAAATGGTCCAGGTTTTTTAGCTCTTTATTGTGGGATGCATTATCATCTTAACTTATGGAGGGAAAATATACCAACAAATTACAAGGAACTATTTAATCTTCGACATTCAACATCAAGAAATACTATCGAAAGAGCCTTTGGTTTGTTGAAGAAGCGGTGGGCTATATTGCGAACTCTAAGCTTTTTTGATAAAAAGACTCAAATTAGAATCATAAATGCTTGTTTTATTCTTCACAACTTTATAAGAGAAGAGATGTATGAAGATGAGCTACTAAAATAAGTAGATGGAAAAATAATAAATATCGTGGAAGTTGAAAATGAAAGCATAGATGAGGAGACTATTAAGACTATTCTGGTAACATATGATTGGACAATATTTAGAGATACTTTAGCTATGCAAATATTTGAAGAATATCAAAGTAGATGAATTATATAAGTTTTAATAATTAAGTTGTATTTGTAAGAACTTATTGTATACGACTTACTGAATGCTTATTAATATTCATTGATAGTGTATGTTTCTTAAGAATAAAGGACATAAAGAACATGCACGCAGCTAGTTGTAATTGTATACTTACAGGATCATAGCTCTCTGACAGTATATAATCCAATGCAGTATCTGTCACGCCTTCACCAAAACTTCTCCATTAATACACATAATTAAGGATTTAATGATAATAAAGGTATTACTTAACAACCACATCACAATACTTGATATGTATATATAAACGTTATACAGCTCGAGTTCATCATAATATTAC
>CATIWO010138583.1:0-26208 GCA_949673435.1 Macaranga tanarius | reverse complement strand
AAATATTAATTAATTTGTTTATAATTAGTGTTTACTACCACATAAACAATTATAAAATAATATAATAAATAAATAAATATATAATAAATATAGAAAAAATTATTCAACCATTTATCATTACCTAACAAATTTATGCAATTAATTTTTGTAAACATAATCACATACATTTAATTAATTAAAAATACAAGTAAAAAAAAAGCAAAAAATTAAAAAAACACAAACTCACCTGAAGAGGGAGACAGCCGACGGTGGAGAGGAGGGAGGAGGCCGGTCTGCTGGTGAAGAAGCCGTCGGTCGAGGGAGGACAAAAAAGCCGGCAGCTGGGTCAGGTCGCGCGAGGAAGGACAGTCGCGGGAGAAAAAGAGGAAGCTGGCGGCGGGGAGGGACTAGCGTCGGCTGGCAGCTGGCAGAGGGAGAGGGTGAGGGTCGACCGGCGAGGGAGAGGAGAGGAGAAAGGGATACAGGACCGGGCGGGAGGGGAAAGAAAGAGAGAGGGGAAAAAAACTTGTTTTTTTTTTTTAATATTCATCATTTTAGCGATAGACCCGCAATCCATCGCTAAAAATTAGCAACGAATTAGCGTGTCCATCGCTAAAAATTAGCGACGGATTAACGTGTTCGTCGCTAAAAATTAGCGACGGATTAGCGTGTCTGTCGCTAAAAATTAGCGACGGATTAGCGTGTCCATCACTAATTTTATTGGTATTTCGGGCGCCATTTCTTGGCGCCCGAATTTTTGTTGGCTTTTAGCGATGAATTTTTTTTTCATCACTAATTCGTTGTTAAATTCAAGTCCGTCGGTAATTCGAGACGAAAAGTTTTTCGTCGGTAATTCGGTACATTCTAGTAGTGTCTGATAACATTCGATACAAAAATACCAACTCGACAACAATAAACCCCGATAGCTAACGAGTTACGATACATATGGAATGCAAAATTAACACTCGTTCATATGAACCTCATCTCGTGCTCTAAAGGAAAGTTCAAATCAAGTTCAAAATCAAGCATTGGAAACCTTCATGCTATGTTTAGTTAGTTCAAACAGCGAAAGCCATTTAAAAATTTTGACCCTTTAAATCAATAACAAACATAAATCAAAGATTATAGGAAAGATGCCACAATTTATAGCCTAAAAATTAATTGATAAGTCAAAAGGACGTTCACCACAAACATGTAGTTTGATAAGAACACATGGATTTGCAGCCACAAAGAGAAAAGACTCTAAATTTTATTGATATTCTATCCTTCAAGTTCTCTAACATGCAAACAAATGACCTTGCTTATATAGATATTAAGGCCAATCTCACACAACTAATCTAGATACAAAAACATAGGATTACATTTAGCTATAACAGCCACTAACCACAATTATGCCCATTAAGTGTATACGAAAACACCCCACTAAAACAAAATTCATACATAAGCAATCCTAATTTATTATTGACACTCTAATATACTTATTTATATGCATTAGGTTAAAAATGGGGTTAGATACATGTTTGAGACATGCAAGAGGTATTTCTACCCACTTGAAACCGTCAATAAAAAGGAATCCTATGCTGAAATATAGGTGGCTACGAGAGCAGCTCGGGCTATAAGAGTATCCAAGTTCCAAGTACAATTCTTCATACTAACATGATCCTTTGAGCCTCCTTTGGTCCCTCTTTGAATTGGATTGAATTTTGTTATTCTTGGGCCTTCCAAATGTCTTGATACAACCCATTTAAGACCTTTTTAAGATTCTTGGTTTTGGATTTTATGATTATGCCTTCTTGGATTCTCAATGTATCATTAACATCTAGGAACATGTTGGGCTTTGTACTTGGATTCACATCGTATCCCCTTTATTCAAAAAGATTTGCCCTCAAATCTTTCTCTTCCATATAATATAAAACTCAAGACACAAGAAATATTCAAAACATACATGAAAAAAAACTAGACTCCAAGAAAATGTTTAAGAATATATATTTTTTTTCATTACAAAGAAAACTTAAAAAAGAACATGAGAATGGAAATAATAACACTAGGACAATAGTAGATAGAAATTTGCACTCTTGAACACTAATGGAAGATGAACTCAAAATAACAATGACAATTGAAAAATCATAAAACAAAAACATAAATTTGTTCCTTTTTTTTTAGTCGAAGTAGAAAAATTTTAAAATAACAACAATAGAAAACAAACAACGATACGTAGATTTGAAATGAACAAAACCTAATATGAGCCTAGCTCTGAAACCATTTGATAAGAAAATGCCAACTCGGCAACCATAAACCCCGATAGCTTATGAGTTACGATACACATGGAATGCAAAATTAACACTCGTTCAAATGAACCTCATCTCGTGATCTCAGGGAAAGTTCGAATCAAGCATTGGAAACCTTCACGCCATGTTTAGTTAGTTCATATAACCAAAGCCATTCGAAAACTTTGACCCTTTAAATCAATAATAAATATAAATCAAAGATTATAGGAAAGATGCCATAATCTATAGCCTAAAAATCGATTGATAAGTTAAAAGGATGTTCAGCACAAACATGTAGTTTAATAAGAACACATGGATTTGTAGCCACAAAGAGAAAAGACTCTAAATTTTATTGATATTCCATCCTTCAAGTCCTCTAACATAGAAATAAATGACCTTGCTTATATAAATATCAAGGCCAATCTCACACAACTAATCTATATACAAAAATATAGGATTACATTTAGCTATAATAGCCACTAACAATAATTTTGCCCACTAAGTGTATACGCAAACACCCCACTAACACAAAATTGATATATATGCAATCCTAATTTATTATTGACACTCTAATATACTTATTTATATGCATTAGGTTGAAAATGGGGTTAGATACATGTTTGAGACATGAAAAAGTGTTTCTATATGTATTAAACCCATTTGAAACCGTCAACAAAAAAGAATACTATGTTGAAATAGGGGCGGCCGCTAGAGCAGCTTGGGCTACGAGAGTAGCCAAGTTCCAAGTACAATTCTTCATACTAATATGATCCTTTGAGCCTCTTTTGGTCCCTCTTTATATTGGATTGACTTTTGTTGTTCTTGGGCCTTCCAAATGTCTTGATACAACCCATTTGAAACCTTTTTAAGCTTCTTGGTTTTGGATTTTATGATTATGCCTTCTTGGATTCTCAATGTATCATTGACATCTTGCAACATGTTGGGCTTGGTACTTGGATTCACATTGTACCCCCTTTATTCAAAAATATTTGCCCTCAAATCTTTCTCTTCCATATAATATAAAACTCAAGACACAAGAAATATTCAAAACACAATATGAAAAAAAACTAGACTCCAATAAAATGTTTAAGAATATATTTTTTTTCATTACAAAGAAAATTTAAAAAAGAATATGAGAATGGAAATAATAACACTAGGACAATAGTAGATAGAAATTTGCACTCTTGTACACTAATGGAAGATGAACTCAAAATAACAATGACAATTGAAAATTCATAAAACAAAAACACAAATTTGTTTCTTTTTTTTTCCTCGAAGTAGAAAAATTTTCAAACCACAACAATAGAAAAGAAACAAGGGTACGTAAATTTGAAATGAACAAAACCTGATCAGAGCCTAGCTCTGATACCATTCAATACGAAAATGCCAACTCGGCAACCATAAACCCCAATAGCTAATGAGTTACGATACATATGGAATGCAAAATTAACATTCGTTCATATGAACCTCATCTCGTGCTCTCAGGGAAAGTTCGAATCAAGTTCAAAATCAAGCATTGGAAATCTTCACGCCATGTTTAGTTAGTTCAAACAACCAAAGCCATTCAAAAACTTTGACCCTTTAAATCAATAACAAACATAAATCAAAGATTATAGGAAAGATGCCACAATCTATAGCCTAAAAATTGATTGATAAGTTAAAAGGACGTTCACCACAAACATGTAGTTTGATAAGAACACATGGATTTGCAGCCACAAAGAGAAAAGACTCTAAATTTTATTGATTTTCCATCCTTCAAGTTCTCCAACAAACAAACAAATGACCTTGCTTATATAGATATCAAGGCCAATCTCACATAACTAATCTAGATACAAAAACATAGGATTACATTTAGCTATAATAGCCACTAACCACAATTATGCCCACTAAGTGTATACGAACACACCCCACTAACACAAAATTGATATATATGCAGTCTTAATTTGTTATTGGCACTCTAATATACTTATTTATATGCATTATGTTGAAAATGGGGTTAGATACACATTTGAGAGATGCAACAGGTGTTTCTACATGCATTGAACCCATTTGAAACCTTCAACAAAAAGGAATTTTATGCTGAAATAGGGGCGGCTGCTAGAGCAGCTTGGGCTACGAGAGCAGCCAAGTTCCAATTATAATTCTTCATACTAACATGATCTTTTGAGCCTCTTTTGGTCCCTCTTCGAATTGGATTGAATTTTGTTATTCTTAGGCCTTCCAAATGTCTTGATACTACCCATTTAAGACTTTTTTAAGCTTCTTGGTTTTGGATTTTATGATTATACCTTCTTGGATTCTCAATATATCATTGACATCTTAGAATATGCTGGGCTTGGTACTTGGATTCACATCGTACCCCCTTTATTCAAAAAGATTTTCCCTCAAATCTTTCTCTTCCATGTAATATAAAACTCAAGATACAAGAAATATTCAAAATACAACATGAAAAAAAACTAGACTCTAGGAAAATGTTTGAGAATATATATATTTTTTCATTACAAAGAAAACTTAAAAAAGAACATGAGAATGGAAATAATAACACTAGGACAATAGTAGATAGAAATTTGCACTGATTCAACTCCATTTTAGATGGTGCTTACAATGATAGAAAGACCAGATGGTGTGATAAAATTCACTACCAATGATTTACCTTTAGAAAGCAATAATCATGACAAGGCATTGTTCATTCAAGTGTAAAATAAGGGTAAGTGGTATGATGGTTGAATGGATCTACTATAAATATCTTTCAGTTAAAAGGATCCATGTTAAGGTTAACTACATCAAGTTTAAAGTCCTATAATGTAATTATTAAGGCATGTGATTACTAGGAGAAGTGAGAAAAGGAATTTTTGAGCTTTAATCAAGAATAGACTTATAGAAACATAGGTTGATTTGTATTTGGTAGGCATTCCTATAACTTTTGGTACACTCTTAGGGATGGCCTTAGTTTCATCGATTAAGAGGAGTATCATCTATTGTGTAAGTTTTTTATCAAGAAAAAGTAATGACCATCTCTACTAAGACTGAAGCTGTTGTAACTACATTGAAATTGGTTCCGAAGGAGAGTCCATTAAGTCCAAGTTTTGAAGTTTGTAGGATTTATAAAGACTCAGTATATCTAAAAAGTGGTTAGTATGATGAAGAGAATGGGTTTTCTACTAGGGGTTGGATTAGGGAAAAATTAGAATGTGCTGAATTTCAAGGGGCGAACTTCAAGAAATGGGTTAGGTTATCAAGGTTAGAAGGACAAACTAATAATGAAGATGAAGATTGCCAATTATGGGAGAAGTTCATGAAAAAAGGAATTGGGTATTCATATCATAAGGTTTTTGAACCACTAATTCTTGATGGAAAAGAATTTCTTGGGTTTGATATATTTATTAAGTATTATTTTAAAGCTTATAAGAATAGTGGAAGCCATTATTAAAGAACTAATTACTGCTAATTTACTTGAATAAACTAAGATAGATACCATCCTCGTCATGGAAGTTGCTGCAAATTTAGAGTCCTTTATTGAAAATCCCTTTATAAATATTTTTATGATGATTGTCATGTAATAATTACTGGTTTGCTTAAAACTAGTGATTTTTTTCTCTAAGTTTTATCAATAAAGTTTAACTTTACTTATTTATGTGATGTTCTCTTAAATGGTTATACTAGTTATGATCATTGTTCATGCACATATTTAACATAAATTTTGTGCAAACTGAATCATTTAATTTTAGCACAAGTGAGAATACTAAAAATATTCTTATTGCATTTTATCCTTTTCCTGATCAGATAATTTTAAAAAAAAATCTAATTAAAAGACAAAATGTATTTGTTTGTTCTTACAACAATATGCTAGGGATAAACGGAAAAATTATAGAACTTATAATTCCTACTTATCCTTATATAAACTTGGTAAAATAGAAAAAAAGATGATTAAGACTAGAATGGAGCTTGTTAATAAAAGAAGTTGAGAAAGAGTAAAAAGAAAATATTCTCAAAGTAGTTAAAGATACAAATGCCTAGTAAATATAGTACCAATTTTAAAGAAAGATGGTAGGATGAGAATGTGTGTGGTTGGTATTCCATAAACGTACAAAGCACTTAAGTAATATAATGAATTAAGTACAAGTATCATTCCCACAGAGTTTAGTTATGAAGTATTATTTCACTTAGTTAATTATTTAAACAAATCTATAAGGGCTTATAATGAAATTAAACTTAAACTTAAAACTAAAACTAACTTAAACTAAGATAAATAAAGGCAACAACAATAGACAATCAATAATGAATGCAATGTACTAGAGTTTCACTTTTCACTTGGTTCATATATTAACTTATTAAAATTCTCACCTTAAACTAATATGAATTTATGCATATGTTGCTTATATACTAAAATTCTCATAATTATTTCTCAAGCAATTATAAGCTTGTTTAATTAAATCAATTGTTAGCTTCAAGTTATGGACTCTCATTTCACTAAGTATAACTCAACGAATCATTAACCAAACATAAGCACAAAAGTAAATTATGCAATATTAACAATTAATAGTTATCTCTACTCATATTAAATTCAATAGGTTTTATTCTAAATCTTAAACATTAATCACTTCTTAGTCTCACAACACTTAAAATTTTATTTACTTTAAATTTAAGCACAAAGTATGCATCATCTCTCGATCTCAACATACTCAAATATAATAATTATTGAACATATTGATGTGCACTAACCGCAAGTATATGGATCACTCAAGTAATACAGTGATTAAGTATGAGTATCATTCCTACAGAGACTAGTTGTTAAGTATTATATCACTTTGTTAGTTACTTGTCTAAACAAATCAATAAAGTGTTGAACAAAGTTAAACTTAAAGGTAAAAGACTAAAGCTAAAAAAGTCAAATCAAATTAACATCAACAAGCAATCAATAATAAATGCAATGCACTAGAGTTTTTACTTTTCACACGGTTCATATACTAATTTATTAACATTGTCACCTTAACTTAACTTAAATTATGCATATGATGCTTATCTACTAATATTTTTATAATTCTTTCCCAAGCAATTATAAGGCTTTTTAATTGAATTAATTATTAGCTACAACTTATAAACTCTTGCCTCACTAAACATAACTTAAAAAATCATTAACTGAACTTAAGCTCAAAGTTAATTCATGCAATATCAACCATTGATAGGTTTTCCTAGTCATATTAATGTCAATAGGCTTCATTCTAACTCATAAGTATTAATCACCTCTCAACCTTATAACATTTAACAAATTATTTAATTTAAACTTAAGCAAAAAGCATACATCATCTCTCGATCTTAACGTACTTTAACTATTAAATATATTAATCTTAAAAATCAAATGCAAGAAATTCAACATTAGATTAATGTAAAAAGTATAAGTCAATACATTCTCTAGCTACTAAGATCACCCTTGTAAATAATGAATTTAGCTATACAGATTACAAGAACACAATTCATGATAGCTCTTGCAAAAATCTAAAAGAAATACTAGAAGAATATATTAGAAACCCCCTAAACTTAATTTGAAGACCCTTTAATGCTTAAACTTCATGAACCATGAATTTGTAATTAATTCTAAAACCTAAATTAATGATTGAATGATTTAAATGTTTTTGTGTTTTTAAAAGATTTAGAATGATGAATGAATGTGTAAAATGCTCAATTTCATGCCCCAATGATCCTTTGTATAAATATAATTTGTCCTTACCGAAGTTGAATGTGAAAAAGCCTTGGAAAGTTGAGTCCTTGTAAGATTCGGTCAGGTCAACATGTCAATGCAGCCCTCTTGCATGGTTAATGTAAATCCAAGTTCAATGTCTAATGAGTCCCTTAACCTATTGAAAGTACAAGAAGGCCCAATCACAAGATCCAAATCCAAGAAACTTTAAGAAGAAATATTAGGTTTAATTCAGGACATTTGGAAAGCCTAATAATTTTTAAACTCAATCCAATTTAATAAGGGACCAAGGGAGGCTCAAAATAACATGTGTAGCTTAATAAAACATGAGGAAAATTCACTTGGAACCACTATCATAATCGCATGCATAAGGAGATCATAATAGCTTCGAGTGATAGCCTAGCTAAATAAACAAGGCATTCTGTCATGATCTTTAACTCTTGGCGACCGTGACAACCCCTATTTTTGCACTCTTTAGCCTTGGAAGGTTACAACTTAGTTAATGCATAGTGTTACAGTTCCCTAACATCCTAATCATGTATTTAACCCTATTTCCACCCTAGAAACATCTACATAAGTATATTAGAGAGTCAATAATAATTAGGGTTACATGAATACACCCATTACATGTTAATGCTAGTAGTGGCTAAAAATATAGGTAGTGGCTATTATGGCTGAATGTAATCCTAAGTTTAAGAGTCTAGAATAGTAGCATGTGCTTGGCCTTGATTTCTATATAAACAAGACCTTATTTTCATTGTAGGCATGAAAAAGAGGTTCGTTGAATGAAATTTGAGTTTCTTGTGAGGAATTTGTCTTTGATTTCTTGCATGAACTTTATGACTTATCAAGCTTAGTTTTATCTTGTGTCGTCAATATCCAAAATATTTTCTTTCGTCTTACTTATCAAACTTTCTTGTTTATGGAATGGGAGGGAATTCAAAGTCTATCTTAGTTTATTTATCCTTGTTGGTAAAGGGGTTAAGTAGTTAACAATCTTCTTACTTCAAATCTTGAACGATCCCAAATTGTGGTTAAGTGTGGTAATTCCTAGTTTTCTTCTAATCAAACTTATTATAACATCTTTTCTATTGAGGAGTTTATTGTTGAAATCTACAATTCCCATCATTTGTGGTATTAAGCTTTGGCTCAAATTTGAGGTTTGTGTATCCAAAACTTTCTTTTAATTTTCATTTTCATGTGTTCATATTTCATCTTGCATTTTCTATTCATTTCTTGTTCTTGAGTTTATCTTTGTTCTTCTTATCTCTAGTTCTTATTTTGCAATATTAAAAAAAAACTTACGTGTATATCAAAATTGAAAAAAAAAATTGTTACTTTTGTGATTATTGTGATGCCTCTCAATTTGCATATATTGAAAAAAATTATTTGTTTGCATTTTATTCTTGAGTAGATTTACTAATTTTTTTGTTTGCAACTTTAGCCAATTTGTTAAAATTGTTTTCTTGAAGTCTACCTTCTCATTTTCTAGTTAGCCTACCTAATTTTCTTACCATTGATTGCTACATTCTTGAATTTTGTTTTATTGAGGATCTTAGTTCATCTAAGAAATCAAAAAGGCAAACAAGAGTGGCAAAAGGCAAGAGTGTGAGGACATTAGAAAGAAAAGCCAAGATTTTAGTGTAAACATGAGTGGTATACATGTGAGGGAGTGTTGTGAGGCTTTTGTTTCTATTTTCATTTTTAATATTTCAAGTTTACAATCATGTCAAAAGGCACAAGTTCTTCATCAATAAATGATCAAGTGATATAATCTATACAACAACAATTCAAAAGAATGTTCAATATGATGGCGGGGGGTGAATGAAAAGGTGGAAAGGCATAATGGCATCCTTAACTAATTGCAAAAAGAGCCTAGGTAATGAAGATATCCACCAATTGAGCAAGAAGAGTATGATGGTGAGGATGATCTAGATGATGACCAAATAAACTTGGTGGGATATCTTAGGAGGCAAGTTAGGAGAGGATATATGGATGATGTTGATTACAACCATGGAAGCATCAAAATGAAGAGTCCTTCATTCCAAGGAAGAAATGATCTAGATATATACCTTGAATGGGAAAGGAAAGTAGATCTCATCTTTGAATGTAATAATTATTTAGAGAGAAAAAGGTAAAACTTGCTACTATTGAATTTTGTAATTATGTAATTATTTGGTGGGATTAATTTTGTAAGGAAATATGTAGATATAGAGAGAGACCTGTGGAGTCTTGGAGGGAGATGAAGCAAATCATGAGAAAAAGGTTTGTTCCAAGCCACCACTATAGAGAGCTTTATCAAAGGCTACAAACTTTAACTCAAGGATCTATAAGTATGGAGGAGTACCATAAACAAATGGAGAAGGCCATAATTAGAGAAAATATAGTAGAGGATCGTGAGGCTACCATGGTAAGATTCTTGAGAGGCCTAAATAATAATATTGTAGACATTATGGATTTACAACATTATGTAGAGATTAATGAAATAGTGAATTTGGCCATGAAGGTGGAAAAGCAACTTAAAGGAAAGAGGTATGATTTTAAACCAAATGTGGGTTCTTTTTCTTCTTGGAAAACTTTTTGGAGGAAAAAAGATGATAAACCTATTACTAAAATAAAAGTGGATGAAAATAAGCCTAAAATTAACTTGGGTGAAAAGGGAAAGGGTGAACCAACCCAAACTAGGGGAATTAGATGTTTTAAGTGTTTGGGTCATAGGCATATTGCTAGAAAATGTCCAAATAGGAAAACCATGATTCTAAGGGATAGTGGTGATGATATGCCTTCTTTAAAAGATTGTAGTGATTTTGAATGTGATAAAGGAGATAATCTTGTTGTTCAAAGAACATTGAGTTTGCAAAATAAACATGATGATCATGGGGAACAAAAGGAAAAATTATTTCATACTCATTGTTTGATTTCTAACAAATTGTGCAATATAATTGTGGATAGTGGATGTTGTACCAATGTAGTAAGCACTTTGCTAGTGGAGAAATTGAAGTTGCCTACTACCAAGGACCAAGACCTTACAAATTGCAATGGCTCAATGGAAGTAGTGTTGTAAAAGTAAATAAGCAAGTTTTAGTTTCTTTTCAAATTGGTAGATATAAGGATGAGGTGTTATGTGATGTATTACCTATGATGGTCGGATATATGTTGTTGGGGAGACCATGGCAATATGATAGAAAGGCTAATCATGATGGATTCAAAAATAGATACACTTTGATTATGGAAGGAAAAAGGTTTCACCTTGGACCATTAACTCCAAAGTAAATTTTTGAAGACCAAATGTGCATCAAGCAATAATATGAAGAAATCAAATCTTTATTGGAAAATTCTTTGGGAAGGGAAACCTTTGAGAGTAAAGAAAAATAAGAGATGAATGAACCTAAAGATTCCAATTCTTTTGACCAAAATGGGAAACATTTGAGGAGAGAAAACAAGGAAGGTTCAAATGAAAGAAAAATTAGTGTTTATGTAAAAATGATTAGCCTAGTGTTGTTGTTGATCTTTTACAGGTTTATGATGATTTATTTTAAAAGGAAATTCCAAATGGATTGCCACTTAAAAGAGGCATTGAATACCAAATTAATTTCATACCCAGAGCAAGCATACTAAATAAACCCGCATATAGATGTAACCCATAATGGACCAAGCAAAACCAAAAGTAAGTGAGTGAGCTTATGTATAAGGGTTATATTCGTGAAAGCATAAGTCCATGTGTCGTACCCATCTTGTTAGTGCCTAAAAAGGATGGAACTTGGAGGATGTGTGTTGATTGTCACACCATCAACAAAATTACGGTGAAGTATAGACATCCCATTCTTAGGCTAGATGACATGTTGGATGAATTGCATGGTTCATGTTTGTTTTCAAAAATTGATTTAAAATCTGATTATCATCAAATTAGAGTGAGAGAAGGTGATGAATGGAAAATTGCTTTTAAAACTAAACACGATTTATATGAGTGGTTAGTAATGCCTTTTAGTTTAACTAATGCACCAAATACTTTTATGAGATTAATGAATGATGTTTTAAGAATGCATTGGCAATTTTTTTGTTATTTAATTTGATGATATCTTTGTTTATAACAAAAGTTTAGATGAGTATGTACAACATTTGACATGTGTTTTTTATATGCTTAGAGAAAAAACGTTGTATGCTAATCTAAATAAATGCATCTTTTGCAGTAATGAAATTACTTTTCTTGGATATATTGTTAATGACAAGGGCATACAGGTAGATCAAGAAAAGGTAAAAGTAATTAGAGAATGGTCAACACCCATAAGTGTAAGTGATATAAGAAGTTTTCATGGTTTAGCTAGTTTTTATAGAAGATTCATTAAGAATTTCTCTACCATAGTTGCACCCTTAACTAAATGCATCAAAAAAAATGTTGGTTTTAAGTGGGGAAAAGAACAATATGAGGCTTTTAAGTTGCTAAAAGACAAATTAATTTCTGCACCTTTATTATCTTTGCCCGATTTTACTAAACCTTTTGAAATTGAGTGTGATGCAAGTGGCATAGGTAATGAAGGAGTTTTGATACAAGAAGGAAATCCCATTGCATTCTTTAGTGAGAAGCTAAGTGGAGTAAGTTTAAACTACCCTAAATATGACTAGGAGTTTTATTCATTGGTGAGGGTTTTAAAGACATGGGAATATTACCTTAGTTAGAAGGAATTTATAATTCCCAATGACCATGAGTCCTTGAAGTACCTCAAAGGATAAGGAAAGCTAAACAAGAGGCATGCAAATGGGTGGAATTCATTGAATCCTTTACATACATCATCAAGTATGGCAAGGTAAAGAAAATATTGTGGTCGATGCATTGTCAAGAAGGTATGCCTTGATCTCTAAACTTGATGCAAAATTGTTGGGATTTGAATATATCAAAGATCTTTATCCTAATGATACTGATTTTGCTAATTTATATAGGGCATGTGAGAAAGGGGGTTTGATAAGTTTTACAAATTTAATGGTTTTCTTTATGGAAAACAAACTGTGTGTGCCATAAAGTTCATTGAGAGAATTACTTATTAGAGAGGCACATAGTGGGGGGTTTAGTGGGGCCATTTTAGGGTTAACAAGACTTTGGATGTGTTGAGTGACCATTTCTTTTGGCCACATATTAAAAAGGATATTGAGAGAGTTTGTGAGAAATGTATTATTTATAAATAAGTCAAATCTAAAGCAATGCATCATGGTTTATATACACCTCTTCCCATACCAAATGAACCTTGGGTAGACATTTCTATAGACTTTTTTTTAGGATTAACTAGGTCCAATGGAGGGAGAGATTCTATTCTTGTTGTTGTAGATAAGTTTAGTAAGATTGCACATTATATTCCATGTCATAAAATGGAAGATGCAACCTTTATTGCTAACCTATTCTTCAAAGAGATTGTAAGGCTACATGGAGTTCCAAGGACCATTGTAAGTGATAGGGATGTCAAATTCCTAAGTCACTTTTGGAAGAATCTTTGGGGAAAGATGAAAACAAAACTCTTGTACTCTATAACTTGTCATCCACTAACGGATGGGTAAATGGAGATGGCCAAGAGAATGCTTTTCACACTTTTGAGGGTTATTATCCAAAGGAATTTGAAGAATTAGGAAGAATGCTTGCCACATATGGAGTTTGAATGCTTGCCACATATGGAGTTTGCTTACAATAGGAGTGTGCATGGTTCAATAAATCATTCACTATTTGAAGTTATATATGGATTCAATACATTAACACCTATGGATTCGATACCCTTATCGATGAAGAAAGCTAACTTAGAAGGGAAGCAAAGAGCTGAATTCATCAAAGCTTTGCATGAGAAAGTGCGTGCAAACATTAAGAAGAAAACACTCCAATATGAGAAGCAACACAACAAAGGAAGAAAGCAAGTCATATTTGAGCCTGGATATTGGGTGTGGGTGCACTTGAGAAAAGAGAGATTTTCTAATTGAAGGAAGTCAAAGTTTATGCTAAGAGGAGATAACACATTCAAAGTGCTTCAATGCATTAACAATAATGCCTACAAACTAAAGCTTCTAAGTGAGTATGGCAATATTAGTGCTACATTTAATGTTAGTGACTTTCTTTATTTTATGTAGGTGATGATGATGGAGGAATTGATTCAAGGATGAATCCTTTTAAAGAAAAGGGGAATAAAGTGAATCCAAGTTCAAAATTCAATGCGTTCCTTAACCCATTGAAAGTACAAGAAGGCCTAATTATAAGATCCAAATCCAAGAAACTTCAAGAAGCATTATTGGGTTTAATTCAGGACATTTGGAAAGCCCAATAATTTCCAAACTTAATCCAGTTCAATAAGGGACTAAGGGAGGATCAAAATAATATACTTAGCTAAACAAAACATGAAGAAAATGCATTTAAAACCACTGCCACAATCACATGCACAATGAGATTGTAACAACTTCGAATGATAAGCTAGCTGAAGAAACAAGCCATTCTGTCATGATCTCTAACTTTTGGCAACTGTGACAACCCTTATTTCTGTACTTTTTAGTCTTGGACGGTTACAACTTAGTTAATGCATGGTGTTACACTTCCCTAATGTCCTAATCATGTATTTAATCCTATATCCAGCCTAGAAACTTCTAAATAATTATATTAGAGAGTCAATAACAATTAGGGTAACATGAATACACCCATTACATATTAGTGGGGTAATTAATGCTAGTAGTGGCTAAAAATGTAGGTTGTTGCTATTATGGCTGAATGTAATCCTATATTTTAGAGTCTAGAATAGTAGTGTGTGCTTGGTATTGATTTCTATATAAACAAGACCTTATTTTCATTGTAGCTATGAAAAATAAGTTTATTGAATGAAATTTGAGTTTTTAATATTTTTTTATGAGGAATTTGTCTTTGATTTCTTGTATGAACTTTGTGACTTATCAAACTCAGGTTTAGCTTATGGCATCAATATCCAAAATCTTTGCTTTCTTTTTACTTATCAAACTTTCTTATTTATGGCATGGGAGGGAATTCAAAGTCTATCTTAGTTTTTTTAATCCTTGTTGGTAAAGGGGTTAAGTAGTTAACTATCTTTTTACTTCAAATCTTGAACGATCCCAATTTGTGGTTAAGTGCAGTAATTCCTAGTTTTCTTCTAAGCAAACTTATCATAGCATCTTTGTTATTGGGGAGTTTATTGTTGAAACCTACAATTCCTATTAATGGTTAAACAAGAGCATGAATTTGACTCTAAAGCAGTGTCACGGTTATGCAAAGCTGTGGCACAACCATATAGCAAATGGCAAAATGCAACCTTTGCTTTTGGATGTTCACGCATGGTTATGCACCAAGTAGCAAAATGTTCCTTTTATTTTCCTTGGATTAGAATGGCTATGCACAGCTTTCAACATACTTTCCTCGCTCAATTGGATTCTTAGAAGTGTTATTCAACTTCTAATCATATAAACCATCGAAAATATGGAACTCAACATCAAAAGTAACTAGAATGTACAAAAAATAAATCAAATGCAAAACTAAAAAGTAAATATTAAAAATTAAAGAATATTTATCCTAATTCGAAAGGATAATATTTTCTAAACCTATTCAAACATAATAACTAAATCCAAATCCTTCCTAAATGCAAAATAACTAAGTATAATCCTAATTAAATATAATTTAACTATAATTTATCAATTAATCACACAATATTAAATAAAATTAATTATATAATAACTCAAAATATATTAAGAATATGGATTTATCATATATTAAGTACAAGAATATAACTCGTACAAGAAATTCAAAGTTATATTAAACTAAAAATTATAAGTCGATATATCCCCAAGCTATTAAGATCACCTTAGTACATAATGAATTTAGTTATGCATGGTTGTGATTATAAGAACACAATTCATAATAGCTTTTCCAAACATTTAAAGAAAATACAAGAAGAAGAGATTAGAAACCCCCTAGACTTGATTTGAAGCCCCTTTAAATGCTTGAACTCCATGAATAATGTGTTGTAATTTATTTTAAAATCCTAAACTATATGAATGATTTGAATGCTTTTATATTTTTGAATACTTTTAGAATGATGTATTGATAAATCCATATTATGGACTTATTTTAAGTTAATATTTAATTATTTTTACATATTATTGTGTGATAAATTAGTAATTAATGATTAAAATAAGATTAATTAGGATCACACTTAGTAAATTTGCAGTCATGTAGGTTTAGGGTTTAAATTTAGAAATTTGATAGGCTTATTGTACATAATTCATATAGAATTAGGATAATAGTTAATAAATAGCATTCATATAGGATTTATAGTTATTCTTAGTGTTTGAATAGGATTAGAACTTATTTCATAGTGTTTAATTTAAACTAGAATGCATATTCCATTTAGGTTTAGGATTTGCTCACTAAATCTTAAACTAGTTAGGACTGAGTTTGTATCTTATTTCTTTGATTTATACTTATTTATCCTAGTTGAATTTGATGATGTTTGTTTAGAATTTCAAGGTTAAATTAATTTAGAAGTTGATTAGGACACTTCAAGAGGTCAAAAAAGATAAACAGCAATAAGCAAAATGTCACGACCGTGACACTATTAAGCATGGTCGTGACGAAAGTTTAAGAGCAAAAAATGTTAAGTAAGTGGTCTATCATGGCCTTAACACATTTTAGAATGGCAGTGAGATGCATCAAATTAAGAAAAATATAAAAAATAATCACATACGTGATAGGAACAATCATGGGCATGATGGGCTGTCTGAATCCTACTAGGACACAACTTTTGAATGCTTTTTCATTTCCAACTTTAATAATGATGAATTTACTATATATAAATAACCTTTAGGGCATGGAAATCATCATGTAATATCATTTAGATCATCCTTCATCACTTACAACATTCTTTATCATTCATAAACATTTTAGATTAGATTTGTCAGCATAGATTATAATATTGTAAAGGTTGAGCTAAAACAAAGGAGTATCATTCAAAGAGGGAATTAGGGTGTTATTCTTATTCTTCTTATTCTATTATTATGTTTGCTAAAACTACCATGTTTTGCTTTTTTGTATTCATTAACATGAGTAGCTAAACATCTTGTGTGCTAAAGTTATGTTATTAACTTGGTGATGTCTTAAACCTTTATTTGTTTTAATCTAATTCAAGAGTTTTTCTTGCATATGAATTTTATCTTTGCACTTAATATTATACTTTTTAATTTAGTATGCATGTTTGTAGAAGTTTAAGTATATTAAGATTGAGAGATGATATATGCTTAGGTGATTAATATTTATTAATTGAATCACCATATTTAAGTATTTTGAGACTGAGAGGAGATTAATACGTAATGACCTAAAACAAAGTTTATTAACTTCAATGATAAGTAGAGACACCCATTGAATGTCAGTATTCAACGAATACCTTCAAAGCTTAAGTTTAGTTAAGGATTTATTATGTTAATCTCAGTGAGGTAAGAGTCTATAAGTTTTAGCTAATAATTGAATCAACTAAACAATGTTATAATTGCTTGAGAAAGAGTTATAAGAAATTAAGTGGTAGCATCATATGCATAACTTTTAATTAGATTAGGATAATTAAGTTGGAAAATGATCTAAGTGACAGGAAAAGCTCTAGTACATTACATTGTATTGATTGTTTTCATAAGTTAGCTTGCATTAGTTTTAAATTTTTTTAGGTTTTAATTTCTTTTTATAACCTTACTTGATTAGCTTAAACAAGTTATTAACCAAGAGGTTTAATAGTTAACATCCTATCTCTATGGGAATAATATTGTACTTATTCACTATGTAACTTGAATGATACATACACTTGCAGTTAGCACACATAATGTATGAATGAATAAGATGATACATTCCATGCCCCAAAGGTCCTTTATATAGTGGTAATTTATTCTTATTGAAGTTGGATATGAAAGAGCCTTAAAAAGTTGAGTCCTTATTGAATTTAGTCAAGTTAGCGTGGCCATACAGCCCTCTTGCATGGATGTGCAAGAGTACAAATTCAACTTTAAAGTAGTGGCACAACTGTGCAGACCTTAGGCACAACAGTGCAACAAATGGCAAATTATAACCTTTACTTTTGGATGTTTAAGCACGACAGTTCAAGTGATTAGTATGCCCATGCATAATGTAGTAGAATGTGACCTTAATCTTTAGCAGTTAAGCATGGTTGTGCACCTTGGTTGCATAGTTGTGCACATCATCCAAACTTTGCTTGCTCAATTTTGATTCATTAAAGTCCTTATTATATGCAATTCAACTTTTAATTATACAAACCTTGCAAAACATGGAATTTAACATAAAAAATAATTAGAATTTGCAAAGTATAAACTAAATATAAAATTAAAAGGTAAATCCTAAAAAATAGAAATATTTATCATAATTCAAAAAGGATTATATTTTTTAAACCTAGTTAAACATATAATTAAATTCAAATCCTACCTAAATGCAAAATAACTAAGTAGAATCCTAATTAAATACATTTTTACTATTATTTACCAATTAATCACACAATAATAAATAAAACTAATTATATAATAACTCAAAATATATTCAAAATATGAATCTATCAACTGTGCCCCACTTAGATTGTTGCTTATCTTTGAGTAAAGACTATCAAAATCATAGTTCATTTATATTAAGGAATCTCAGCAAAGTACAACCATAATTATACATACTTAACATAATTCTTATAAGATAAAATAAGATATTAAAGCTAACTAAAAGTTAGCAGTTCTTAATGGAATTAATGAAAAATAGATAGAATAAAACTGATATATTGTAAGAAAATTGGAATAGATTTTAAATGTTAAAAAAACTATAAACTCTAATGAATGATAGCTAACTGACTTATTTTTTTCATTTTTGATAGGACTAATGGCACCATTTTTAAGGAAGTGATTCTTGTCTAATATACATATAAAATTTAAGATTTTCTATAATAATAACTCACTTATGTACCTTTTGAATACTCATACTCATTATTGAGCATTAGAATAGAATGAAGCACTTTTGAGTTTTGAATTTTTTCTTACGCTTCCTCCCTTAACCTAATTTTTGCTTTTGAATATTTTGCACTCATGCATTTTTGTAATTTTTGTACTTTACTTTATTAGTTAGTTTTTATTATAACTCATGGTACCAATTCTAAAGATTAAAATCACCTGACTAAGATAAACTTTCCATAAGATAAAATTCCATGCATATTTCACTCACTCAAAGGAGAAGTACTTTTTGAGTTTTTGTTAAGAGTTCTAATACTCAATCTTATCAAAATATTTTAACTTATAGGATCTAAGTTAAGCCATAATTATACTAGAAGAACTTAACCTAATATACAATAATTATAACCTGGATAAATATAAAAACATAAGGTGGGAAAATAGGAGTTAAAAGTTTAAAAGTTCTAAATATAATAGTATGATTAAATTTTTATATTTAACCTAATATTCTACACCTTAGTAACTAAGCGATGACTTATATTTTTATACTAAACCTAAAAAATTATAAACATCATACAAACACAATTAAAAGCAACTTAAAAGCAAAATCAAAGAATATAAAACATTAAACACACAAAAACTAAGTCCTAATCCCTATACCACTTGAGCATAGGTATATCTCCTTTATTGGCTTATTGAGGTGGCTTTTTTTGAGTAGAAGGTGGGTAAGGTGTTGGTGTAAGACCTTGATAAGCAAAATAGGCTTGTAAATTATGGTTCATCTTGGCCAAATCCTCTTTAATACCTTTCACCCTTAAATTCAAGGTATGCATATGAATCATCAAATCATTCATTAAAGGGTATTATGACCTAACTCATCCTTCATTATTATTGCTCTTAAGGACTTTATTTTTTAAATAGTTGTCTGTGTTATAGTAGTTGGATCCCTCTAGAATGTGGAATAAGCATATAATCATCCCTTTGCTTTTCAATCAACCCCATATCCATCATAAACTTAAGGTTAATTTGTGTGTCCCGCTGGCTTGCTTTGAATGGCATCCTATCGATGTTAAAGCCAATATGCTTTAAGATAGTCGTCATAACACCCCTGGATTTAATAATGCTCGTTCTTACTCTAGAAACATCCCTTAGTCTTTGCGCTATTAAGAGTGCTACCTTAACTTTCCTCCCTTAAGTCATGCAATATAAAAGTGAAAGTTCAATTGAACTTACCATGACGTTGCCTTCTTTTCACCCAAAGATTGCATGAGCTAACAATTTATACATGTACCTTAAAAGCATAAGAGGTAATTTATGCCTCCTTGGACATCCTTATATTTTATACTTCATCTGAGTTAGTGAGACGCCTACAAACTACATCTTTGTAAAGCTTGGGTGGCTTCACTTGTTCCTTTAAAAATTCAAGAGCATTATTGAGGTTCCATAAAGGCATTGTGAAATCCTTATTGCTAATATAAAAAGAGAGTTGTGCATCATCTTCATTATAGCAAAAAGAACTAAAAAATTCATAAGGTGGTTGAGTATAGGATGGATATTTCTTTTAAGCTCACTCCACCCATCCCAACCTTGTGAAATATAGTTGTACCTCTTCCCATAAACCCATTTATTGTAAAGCTTCTTCATCAATGTATTAGTTTTCCCCAACATCTCTTTGAAGTAGCCTTACAAATCTACTATCTTATGCATTATCCTTGAATTCAATCTCTTTTATTAAATCATTGGTTGAACCAGATGATTTTAAGGTTCTTGCAAACTTGGTGCCTTTCTTCATCATGATTGTGATTAGAAAATAAAAAAAATGGAATAATAGCAAGGAAAATAGTGTATATATATGATAAAACAAAGGTAAGGAAGAAAAGTGCTAATCCTAATCCAAAAAGGTTTTGATAATAAATTTGAAAAAGAAGATATAAAGAATATGTTGTAGTGGTGTTAAGGTGGCCTAATGTATGTATTTATAATGTTTATAGGGAGCAAAGTGGCCGGTCAACTCAAACTAGTCGTTTGAGTTATGTTATTATCATTTGAGACCTATATCTAACGGCTATATTTTCTTTAAAAAAATTATGTGTCTCTGCATAGCTGGGTGGACTTAATATTTATAAAAATAAAAATAGAAGCGGTCAACGTAGAAATTTTAAAATGTATTTTTAGTCGTAAAATGAAAGGAGAGTATTTAAGTCAATTTATTATTTAAAGTAAAATATATAATTTGTTACAAATACCATTTTTAAAACAATTACCTTTTCAAATATTTAATTATAAAAAATAATTTAAACATGAAAATAAAAAAAATTTAAAATTTAAAATATCGTTTATGTAATTTTCTCTTATTATTATTATTCACGTCTTGAAGTCAATGCTGTTGGCTATTTGCACTGCAATCATAATAATCAGAAAATCGAGCAAACATGGCATCACATAATAGCCGTCTTGTTCTCACTTGGAAGATATATAAAACACAGGTTGTGAGGAATTGGGACATTTTACTACAAGACGAGAGAGAAGAAAAGAAAACATTATAGGCTAATGCACAAGAGGGACAGGGCCAGAGAGGTAGCATTCTGTGTCACTATCCCACAGCACATGACAATGACAAAGCAGCTTAATCAGTGCAAATACTATATCTTTAGTCTTTATTTAAACAGGCTCTTGCCTTGTCCCAAAAGTTGGATGAATAATGTGCAAAAGCTTTTAAAATGATCTCACTCTCCTCACACACATACACCACATACGCGGTCCAAACCCACTTGCTACTTTTCTCGTTCATTCACACAATTATTTATTATTATTATTATTATCATTATTATTATTGCTAATAATTTTGCAATTGCATGTTAGGGTTGATGATTCATGTCAGCAGGTCATAAACGGATCGTATCAAGATATGAAAAGAATACTAAAAGGACCAATATGAACGTGACCATTTAACTAATCCTATCAAAATTTCAAATGTAGACCTAGACACATTGAAAAATCTACTTACAAGATACAACCATGTAATCCATTCAATAAATTTAAAATATATTAATATTTTAAAAATAAAAATATTAAGAGTTGTTAAAAATTATTAAAATAGATAATATTTTTATACATTACTAAAATATAACAAATAATATTTTAATTAAAATAAAAAATTACTTTTATAAATTATTGAACCATAATATACAAATATTATATTTATTAATGTATAGTTTATGATATACAAAATTAAAAATAATATTTCAATAAAATTATATTTATAAATTATTTAAATATAATACAATATATAAATGTTTTATTAAGTTATAATTTATTATGTATAAAAATTAAATATGCGAATTTTAAGTTTTTATACCCATGTTTTAATTATATTCATAATATTTTTATATAATTTAAGATATGTATTTTTATATTTCAATATTATTGAAGTATGAATAGGATATTATTTATTTTACAATGTAGTAATATTATATGTATGTGTGTAGTGTAGTGTATTAATATATATATCTATTATGTCGTATATCACATATCATATGTTAATAAATTATACTATTTAATTAAATATATCATTTCATGTTTTAAACATATTATTATACAAGTTTAATTTGTTTACACCTGTTTTTTGGCATGTCACTATTTTATGACGCAAGCTCATTTATGCCTAATTTAAATTCTTTTAACTTCGTATTATTTCATTTTATTTAAACAGATCTTGTCACAAATTATTCGCCATATTACATTTACACCATATTAAATAGAATCTTAGATTCTACTTGGATACATTATTCCTATTGTTATATATATATATATGAAACATATTATCAACCACTTCATATATACTTGATGACATGGGCAACAAAAATTTCTTTAAGACTAGGGTCAATGTCATAGTCAGCATCCACCTTAGCAAAGAGTTTTAAACTTCTAGGAGATTATGAACTGAAGGCTAAGTTGCTTACAGCATATCATAATCTGGAAGCGTGGTTACTTCCAATAAGTCACTCTCTAGAAGCACAACTACCTTCAGCTCTAGAAAGTCATGCCATTACACCACTAATAGCACATATGTTCCCTACATCTCCACTTCTCAACAAATTTCCTAAAATTTCTCCAGCATGTAATCACTTCTCCATAATGCCAAAATCTTTCCACAAGTGGTAGTTCCTTCACTCTATAAGTAAAGTCCCACTTCAACATATCAAGGTAGATCCTAACCTAATTCAATCACTATCCATTATTAATATATCACTAAATCTCAATTAATCATCAGAGTGGGTATGCCAGGAACACCTATTGGTGTCATTCTAATGTTTTTTTTAACAGATTATATCTCTCTTAAATCTAGGCAAAGCTTTTGGGAACCCTTTCATCATTAGTGCGGTAAGCGTGGATTTTCTTTTCCTCATCGTTTCCTTGAGTTTTACTTACCATGGGAGGTAATCCTCCTAACAAAGAAAATACCTTACCCCTAACTGTAGATCCACCACTCATTGGGTCTTCAAGCCAAAATCTTATCGATGTTGAAACTACCAATGGAGATGCCACCACACCTACCACCAATCTTATTACTAGATCCGAGTTGGTAAATATTTATAAAGATCTATCCACACTCATGAATAGGGTTAAGCAATTGATGGTTGTCGTTCTGGAAGTGACATTAGAATTAAAGAAATCACCAGCCCTAAAAACTATTACGCTTGCCAAAAAGACAAGATGTCAATTATTGAAGCTAAAAGTCCTTCTCTCTCCAGTGAGGATTCTTTGTGGAACAAGCTTTATAAGATAAAAGTCAAAAGCACTGCTATAGCAGAAGCGGACATGAAGAAGAAAGTTCATGAAATAATGAAGAGGCATAGAGCTTTAGCTCTAGAAGATTAGGATCAAGATCTTACCAACACTTCACTCTTATTGAAGCAGATTCTGGAGGAACCTTTCCCTTCAAAATTCAAAATTTCATTATTGGAATCTTATGATCAAACTACAGATCCACGACATCACTTAGCCAAATTTTATACCATAATGCATCTCCACAATACTTCTAAATCATCGCTATGTAATGTGTTTCCCATAATATTATAGGATGTAGCTCAAGAATGGTATCAAGAGTTGGAAGAAGCTTCTATTCACTCTTTTTCTCTTTCGTATTGCAGTTCAAAGCAAGGTTCACCACCATTCCTACCAAAAAGATATTTTTAGATATATAGGAGGTGGTGCAGGAAGAAAGAGAAAGCTTGAGGAGTTACATAAGCCACTTTAATAAAGTGCCTGTTCAAATTAAGAATTTGAGCCATGATGAAGCACTTAAAGCCTTAAAATAAGGGACCAGGTATGAGAAGTTAATTAATTCTTTATATCTAGACCCTCCTGAAAATTTTACCGAGATTATGAGTATAACACAAAAATTTATAAGGTTGGAAGAAGCCTGGAGATCCATGAGAAAAAAGTTCCATAGCTAAAGAGCTTTAAAAGATAAGCTTGTTGCTGCAGATAAGACAAAGTTCGAGTACTGAAGAGCTTCAAAAAAAATACGCTACTGTGGATAGAGAAAGTTCGCGCTTCAAAAAATAAAATTATTACTGTAGACATAACATGAAATGTTCAAAGTCTTTATTGATGTTTTAATTCCCTAAACGAGCTTCAGGAGTTATTATAGCCGAAGCCATCTGATGTATTTACTACTTATAATAATGAACACTTTTCATTTTACATGATTTGATTATCCATTTCAATTATTTAAAGCTTGAAAGTTAATCATGCCAAAAGCTCACTATGACATAGTTTTATAAGTAGATTAAGGTGAAGTTTTACAAGTAGATTAAGGTGAAAAGTGAAGGAAAGTGTGATAGTGTAGCAATTAAAAATGCGGAATTTAAAATTTTTCATTTCATGCAATATTTGCATCAAACATAATACATTTCCAAGCCCATAGATCATATCACATGCACTCTTACATAGCTAAACATACATCAAGGACAACACGACATCAATAAATTAACCAAGTCATGCTTCCAAAAACAAGACCTAGAAACTAAGGGATTTAGTAACACTTATATAACTCCCTAGTTGGTAGCACGTTCGGCAAGCTTTGGTTGGTGTTGATCTACAAGCTCCGAGCTCCCCAAATGTGAAGCCTCTAGCTTGATACACACAGGTTGGCAAGGAAGACTTCCAAGGATGGTGATGCTCAAGCCACACGCCCCGTTTTCTTGGACCCAAGGTGCATGCAAGAACTTTCACTAAGCAAGGATGTATGGGACAAAGCCTTCAATGCATGATGAACTAGAAGTAGAAAGCACACAACTCTTGTGTATTGTTTGATATCTCTATACTTGAAGAAGAAGAAGGAAGAAGATTCTCTCAATCCTTTTATCTCTTTTGCTTGATATCAAAAACTCTCTAACTTGTGCAAATGAAGTTATCACTTGGCTCTCTCTACAAACTTCACTAACTATATCAATAACCAATTTGATAATAATTTATGTGTTGAGTGTCTCACACTCAAGTCACATGCATAAGGAGTGAGAGAGTTGTCTCTACACTCTCCACTAACTCAAATAAAGCCAACATTATTTTATTAGTCACAACTTGAGTGTCTCACACTCAAGTCACATGCAATGCTATAGCTTGAGTGTCTCATACTAAATTTATATGCATGGCTTGGCTTTATGGTGAGTGGGAGGTGTTTGGAAACTTGGATAACCTTAGCCTTGATATTTATTAACTCTTAATGGATGTGGGCTAAGGCTATGGGCTCATAGGCTTCTCTACATACTTAGAGAAGGCCCACCCATACCTATCCAACAAATGGGCTAATTTAAAACTCTTTTAAATGAAGCCCATACACAAGTCCATTTATAAATGAGCTAGGTCCATCTCATGGGTCATATTGAATATGTGGGCTTATTTAAACACTTTAAATAAAGCCCAAACATAAGTCCATAATGTCAATAAGCTAGGTCCATCTCATGGGCCATATTGAACATGTGGGCTTATTTAAACTCTTTAAATGAAGCCCAAGATCAAGTCCATAATTTCAACAAGCTAGGTCCATCTCATGGGCCATATTGAAAAATATTAGAAGGCATATATTAATTTAGTCCTTGAACTTAATATCACATATTAAATCAAGTCCAAATTAATATTTATTCAATTACTATTAAGTCCCATCTTTGAATTTAGATTTCGGGATATGTTAGATCCCCGCATGCGCGTAAATCTAATTCAATTAATTTAATTAATTAATTAAACTCTTTAATTAATAATCAAATTAATATTAGTCTTCACAAGCACAACGTTTATGTGTGTGACTTA